>CAJQZJ010004760.1:10848934-10866434 GCA_907164525.1 Lophiomys imhausi
CTCAGAAGCCCAGTCTCCCTCCATAAAGAGCATCAAGTCCACGTGACCCTATGACATGGGAACATGTGGGGGAAAGAAAAGTTAATAGAGTCACTTAATGAGGCTTTCCTGCTTCAGAATGAAATTGATTTCTTTTTTTAAAAAAATGTTCCAAGAGTTAGCCTGCCATCTGGCCTTAAATATCTCCAAACCTTCTCTGTTGCAAAGATGCATGATGGTGACTTGTCCAGACAAGAACATTGTACCCCAAAGTAACCTGCCGTTCTTTAGAAAGCATGTCACGTGATGACAAGAAAGCAGTGGCTACGACATTTTAGAAGAGAATAAACCACAATATTTTAAGAAAGCACCCTGGCCTGCCCTGAATCCAAGGTTTAGAAGGCTTCCTGCCCCCAGAGCAGATTTCAGCATCTCTACTATACTTTACATTTGCAAAGAAATGTAAATCGACCTAAAGCAGACTTTATTATCTTCTCTGAGATAATTCTACCTAGAAATAAGAATAGGCAGTCCATCATCACTTTTAAACATTCAACATAAAAAGTTAATTTGTTTTTATTTTCTATTGCACAAATCCCTCCTTTTTTTTTTTATCACCGTGCCCCTTGATCTTTAAATAAGTACTGGAAAACAACCACAAACACAATTAATAAGCAGATATGTGTCCTCCTGCCTCTGCAGGGTAGAAATGTGGTCAGAGCCAGGTCTCTGTGAAGGGACGCCATATAAAAGAAAGGCAAAGGATGGCAAACAATGGATAGAGCCTCAAGAGGCCTGAGTCCAGCATGGCCTCTGAGCAATTCAGCCTAGGCAGATGGCTCTCTTCTGTTCCTGCACATCCCCAGGGATGGCAAAACAAGGTCCCTGAGGAATGCATGATGGATAAAAAAGCCCCCCCCCCCACCCCCCCCCCACCCCCGGGCATCTCTGAGCTGTATGTCTAAGCTGGAAGCATCAGAAGGCAGGCAGGTAGGTGGCTGAGAGGAAGCCAGGATGGGATTTGAGAGAGTTGGCCTGGGGTGACTCCCCTTAATGTCACTTGAGAATTAGGCATCCATTTCTCAGTAAAACAAATAGATTTGGTAACCACACTTTTCAAGTAATGCATTAACCTATCCAACTGAAATGTCATCTAAGTCGAACCCAATGAAATACATACATATGCATCTCCAGTGAGTCCTCACCAGAAACTTCCTGAGGTCCCTTTAGTTGACTCAGAATAGCAGAAGGTATGGCTTTAAAACTAGGGATACATTTTCAAAAAGCAAAAGAATCAAATTCCAACATAAGGGCTAAAGTTCTGGTATTTATTTTTACCATGACAATAGCTGTCCTTATTCTGTAGTAAAGTGTTGTCTCTGCAGATTTTAACATAAACCCTAGCTTCCAGTCTAACTTGTACCACTTCTGACTCAGCCTCATGCTTTACCAAAACCTTTTCAAAGAATTTTACGTGGTGATTTTACAAATCATTTTCACACTCAACTGCACTCAATTCTTCATGCAGTAAATATTTGCCAAAGAGTCGCCCTAGGGATGTCACAAATATGCTAACAATGACAGGAGTGAAGCAAATGAGGACCAGTGGGCAAACGTCAGCATCCCGCGTGGCACATGTTGTGTTATTATATTCTCCTTTACAAAAAAAAACTAAAGACTGAACCACCACAAAAACGAACATTTCTGTGTATAGAAAATCAACAAGCTGGCAAATTCCAGGCTTCAAAAATGTGTTTTGTTCCCTGGGACAAGGTTCCACCCAGACTTGGTTCCTTGTTGACAGGCCCTATATTTTTGTGCTCTAAAATTAACCTTAGCATTTGGTCACTCATGAACACATGCAATATTGTTGGCAGTAGCACTGGATACAAAGATGGCATCTGGATTTTCTGAAGAAACTACCAAAGTATTGATTGATAGACTTCCCTTTCCTGCACTCCTCTAGTTTTCAATGGTCTCCCAGTGAACTAGAACCCACCCAGCCTTGGAGTTTTGACTCATATTCGGGTCATTATTAAAACACTTAAAACTGAGAGTCATGGTGTTGTGTGTGTGTGTCTGTGTGTCTGTGTGTGTGTGTGTGTGATATGTTAGTGTACCTTTTTGCTTTGTTAACATTCCTTGTCTCACTCCTCTGTAGCAGCCAGAATATGACAGGCAGAGTTGTCAAGATTGCATTGCTGATTTATATTATCAGAATCCCTCCCAAACCTGGACCCCACATTCTGAGGCCCTCCCGTGTTCAAGCAGCATTTAACATCATATGGGGAGAACTTCTTTGGGAGGCCGTGTCTAACAAACACCAAGTCTCCTTCACTCTGTTCTCACAACATGACAGGCTGGCAGTCTGCCCCTTCTGCCCACAGACTTCCACCCCTCCATCTTCAGAGCTGAGTTTTGCACTTTTCCTTGTCTGGGGCTGTGAGGTTGTTTTCTGGGAAGTCATTTGAATGTAATCTACTTCCCATTCATGGTTTGCCTCATGCTTTCCAGCCCACATTTGACCACTGAACTGTAAGGGAAAACTGAGAGAACATGCCTCCTCTTCTGGCCAGTGGCAAGCAGGCACTGCTGACTTTCAGACATGTTCCTAAAAGCCAGGAGAAGAACGTCATAGGACAAAGCTCACTCTGAGCCAGGGACCAGAGTATGTTTCTCTGTCTGAGCCCAGTGAACAGTCCTCAGCTGGAAGCATATATGTACACATGAAGACAGAAGTGTGCACCCCCTCACTAAGAAAACCAAGTGTGGGTTGCTGCAAAAAGCAGAGCAATAAAACCCCACTTCCACCAAAAGAGAAATGACATGAAAATAGCATCCATATACTTCTATGTTTTCTCAGATCTTGTTACACTTTGAGAATACACAACAGTGATTGGGAGAGGCTTTCAAATAACAGGCAACTGGAAATCTTCAAACTGCATTTACTGAGGAGGATTCAGTCTTAGTCTTTCAGTCCCTAATGGATTCCCTGAGACTGAGGACACATGCATTCCCCTCCAGGCATGGGCACAGCTAGGGCCAGCTCCTGTAGACACATTCAGAAGCACAGTCACTAGGGCACTGAGGGGCAGACACCAGAGGTCCACTGCTGATTACAGTTGCTGTCCTGTGGTGGGTAAGGACTGGCTTGAGTTGAGGAAGGGGATCACAGCGAAAAGGTTTGGATTCCTGCTTTGTGGGAACTGTCCCAGCCTTTGCAGCCCACTAAAAGAAACTGCTGTGTTCTCTAGCTTTTTCCCATTTCCCCCATGTGCGCTCTCACTCTCTGAACTGCCTCTCTCTCCTTTTTCAATCTTTCTCATCTCGCCCTTCCATTGTTATTCACCCTGTTTATTGCTTCAAGCAACCCTGACATAGTGGACGTCATCTGAAACCACACACGACAGGATCCAATAAGCTGGAGACTAGCGCAATCGGGGGAAAGTTCTTCATTCACTCTTGCTCCTAACTCTCTGTCTTCTTATCCTACATAGAAAATAAAAAAATCAATACCACCTCACAGGGCTTGATAAAAGCACTGACCGAGTACAGCAGGCATGCTGGATATAGTAAATTAAAGTGATCAAAATTTTCCAGTCGACTCTGCCTGTAGCCTACATAAACTAACAGCACTGTCTGCCCGGTGTCCATCAGCTGGAAGCTTTATTTTATCTGGGCCTCTGATTATCTGGGGGCATGAATACATATCCCTGCCTGGGCCAGGGAGTCTCAGTCTCTGTGGGACAATAAGTGTGGCCATGGATAGATTGCAGGGGAGAGGGGAAGGGGGTGAGCACCTGTCTTCATAGAAAAGCAAATACACACACAAGCAGTATGAAGGCAAAAATGCCATAAGCTTGGGGTGTGGGAGTGAGCAACCGGCCCTTGTACTAAAGGAAGGGGCATGGGTTTAGAGAGTCCCCAGCTCTGAGCCTTCATCATTGGTGGCATAAACTTAAGTAAGTACCTGACTCAATCAACCAAGAGTCCCCACCTTCAAAACAACAATAACCATTACTGCTAGAGCAAAGAAAGATTCTGAAGACTCTAGCCTAAGAACTTCAGACCTGTCTATAGAAACACCTTTGCAAACACGACTGACATGACATTACTTTTCTTCAGATTTGTGAACAGTCAAACATAAAGTGCTCTCCCACCTACGAACACCATGAGAAACTAAAATATTGCTGTTTTCACCTCGGAGGGAGATCATTTTCCATCTAATTAAACAGGCATTCGGAGTACATATTCCTGATAGACTAAATTATGATAAAAAAAGTTCCACTTTAACAGCAGCTTTTTGTACACAACTTACTAATATAGAACCGGCATTTCATTTAGCTTAGATCAAGATTCGTACTAGCTTGGCTAAAACCCACCAGGCTCCCTGCAGTAAGATATCTGCTCCCTGTGAGGACAGCTGAGAAATCACAGACATCTCCGGCAGAAGCCCCAGTCCTCCCATCAGGCCCCGTGACCCTTGCTAGGTAACTGACATTTGTCCAATGTTGGAAATGAACGCAAGATTTCTGTCAACCATCAGAGAATAAAGAAGAAATCAAATCCCAGAGTCAATCAGCATGCTAAGCCAGCCATAGAACAGCCAGGGGTGCAAGCACACAGCCGGGAGCCAGGCACCCGGCAAAGCCTATATGTGAACACACAAACACTTTCAGGTCCAGATGCAGCCCAAATTGCCTTTGAGATAAAGAACTAAACTTGAGGGATGGAGAGATGTCTCAGTAAGCTTTGCAAGCATGGGGACCTGAGGTCCAGCCCCAGACCCATAAAAAGAAAACCCAAACATAGTTGCTTGTAATCCCAACTCTGGGGAAAAAGAGATAGTAAGGTTCTTGTGGCATTCTGGCCATTCAGCTTAGTCTCCTCCGCAAGTCTCAGACCAGTGAGAGAGCCTGTCTCAAGAAACAAGGAATGAACCCTCATTTACTTGAGCACACACATACACATATTCACACAAAAAGAACTCAGTTTAGTACCTTGCCAACCTCCTCACCTAAGCGGGACTATTATTCCATTAGGAGTTATATGTAATTAAAATGTAGCTGTGGCCACTGACCTTGAGTATCTGTCCACGTAGCACACAGGGTTAGAGGTGTTCTGGGGGAGCTTGGGGCAGGAATGGAACCGGGCAGGAATGATCCCAGAGTGAGGGTTTTGGCTAGTTCTTCAGCTCTCTGGGAGGACATTCCCTAAACTTTGGTCTCCTCGTAGGTAAATTTCGGGGGGATTAAAGAATCAAAGTGGTCAGACCACAGGCTGGAGAAAGATGGAAAGACAATGAGAAGATAGCAGAGGGAAGGGATATTCTAGACTCTTCTTAAGGAATATGGTTGCTTCCAGACTCGGATATAGGTGCCAGGAAGTGAGAAAAGTGCACGCCCTGGCATGGCCATGGCTGTCACTGCAGATAACAGTGAGCTTTAAACACACATATTATTTTAAAGAGCTTCAAACTAGAATCGAGGTGGACAGATGAAGACAAGGAAGCCTACATTCCCATCATCTAATCTTGACTGTTGTCGGAAGCACACAGGGCAGGCATGTATCTCATGTGTTCCCATACCCCAACATATCTCAGAGCAAATCTCAATTGAAAACTTCTCCTTTGTAATAAAATCATATCATCATGGCCCACTTAAAGTTATTCCTATTATGAAGCTTCCTTGACTGCCTAATAAATACATTTTTTTTTTATTCTCAGTTTATTCAAGCAATTGATACCCTTTTCAAAAGACGAAGTCCTCCACACTGCCACAGCTGCCAATTCACATGGAATCTCTGCAGATCTGGAAAGTGTAGCCTGTGCTGTGTTTATGGGTCTTTTCCTCCCCAACTGTTTAAAGTTGTGAACTTGGTTTTGTCACAGAGAGACCATGACACAGACAACTCAGTTCACCAGGACTCGCACAGTTCATACGCACAGTGCTATGAGGGTCATCCGGTGTCACACCAAGGTCCCAAGACCCCATGATTCCAGAGCCTATTTCCCCTGTGACTGCTCAAAATTCCTGATTGTGATTCGTACTGTGTCTGTCCCAAGTCTGTTCCACATCAATGGAGATGAGGTGTGGGGACAAGACCCATGACATAGAGCTCCTGCAGATTGTCAGGGCTTAACACACGCAGCTGAGTCACATCCCAGTTGACATCCCCACACACCTTCCTGGCTTAGACAATGGGACCTTGAAGGAGCAGCAGTTCTGTAGGGCTCAGCAGGACGCTGCTGTTCCTTGCTCACAAGGAGCATCTCTCCCCTGCTTTACATTGAGAGAAAAAGTCTCATTCATGTGTACTATTTTAATCTGTGTATTGCAAAAACAAGACAAAATCTCCCTTTAAATCAAATAAAAGGTCATTCCTTCCATTCTGACACACAGATATCTGAAGACCTTGGTTTCCAGTCACCCTATCATTTAGCACTGTCTGGGGTACTTAAGAAAACAGAAAGCCCATTGGAGATGGAGTGGTCCAGCCTGCACTGACTTAATGATGAAATGAAGACAATTTTCATCAGGCTTAATCTTCTGAATGAAATAAAATCTTTGGCTCAAGAAATTTCCATCTACTGATTTACAGGACTAAAGGAGAACAGACCCTCAATATCTTAGGGAGAGGGCACTTTGTGGTGACAATTTGATACGAATAAGAGAACGCTTCTACATGCTCTAAGTCAGCACAAGAGATTTAGGGGCATCTTGCAGGAAATAAGGAGATGGAGCCCCATCTCATCTTTCCTGGCTGAGGCTACACCCCTTTAAAACCCAGGCATGGTGGAGTATGCCTGTCATCTTTGCACACAAGAAGCTTAATCAGGAGGATCACTTCTTGTTTGTGACCAGTCTATGATATATAGTGAATTCAAGGGTACCCAGGCCTATATAGACAGACCTCATCTCAAAACTACAACTACTTCATAATAATAATAATGATAGGTAGATAGGTGATAGGTAAGTGGATAGATTAGATAGATAGATAGATAGATAGATAGATAGATGATGGATGGATGGATAGATAGATAGATAGATAGATAGATAGATGAGATGATGGATGGATGATGGATGGATGGATAGAAAGATAGATAGATAGATAGATAGTTGGATGATGGATGGATAATGGGTGAATGGATAGATAGATGATAGATGGATAGATAGATAGATAGATAGATGGATGGATGGATAGATAGATAGATAGATAGATAGATAGATAGATGATAGATAGATAGATAGAGTGAGTGAGCTAGCCCAGGACAATATTGCAAGACTCAGAGTCTCAGAGAACTAACACCAACCACATCCTGCAATGATAAGTCTCCCCATTTTTAAATAAATATTATAGCTCATCCAGAAAAACATATAGCTTAAAAACCTTATTATTTCAGGTGGTTTTGTTCCTTCTTTCTGTCTAGAGGCAGGGTCTCATGTAACAAAGGCTAACCTTGAACTCAATATGTAGCCAAGAATAGCCTTGATCTTCCTCCTTCCACCTCCAGTGTTCTAGGATTGCAGCCATGAGCCAGCATGCCCCATTATCTTCCTTCCCTTTGAACAGCAGTGAGGCCATTCCCTCATCACTAAATCTTCTCTGAGCAGATTCATTTTAGCAACAGCACTTCAAGGAATTCCTTCCTCTTCTTAGTACTAGTTGCAGCTTGCTAAGGGCTGGCTCTATCACTACTCTACCTCAGGGACATCTTGATATGGAACCTTTGCTCGCTTGATTATTTTCTTAGAATAAAATAGAGAAATAGAGTTATTATGTCAAAATTCAGGACAATATATTAGCTTTGGATTCCATGTGGGATAGGAATTCTATCTCACATCTTCTACTGCTTCAGCCAGATCCCCCAGCCTAGAACTTCCACCTAGAACATGACCAGGCAAGCAAGCTGGAAGGGCCAAAACCACTGGATGGAGCCCAAGGGTCCACATTCTACCACAGCCTCCATTGAATGACAGCCTCAATCTTATCTTCCCATCCCAGAGACTGTCATTCATTCCTCCCTTCACAGCTGTTGACCACAAACTGGGCTCACAGAAATTCCCAAGAAGACAGTGATTGTCAAAAGTGAACTGAAGTTCAAGTTAGTATCCTGGACCCCCAAAAGCTACAAGTCCCCTCACACCTTAACCACATTTACTTATTGAAACCATGCCTTAACACTAGACCTCAGTTTTGACAGTCTGTTCTCCACTAGAAACAAACTACACTCCTGATCTTTGAGCTTCCACCTTACAAAAATCTTCAACTGATGTCTTCACAAATATCACCATGCTTGGATATCTCAGAAAACAAGATTCCTCAGCACCTCACTTCAAGATAGAAGTCCCAAAATACTTTCACTCCTGTCTTTTGACACCAAAGCCATAGGACATGATGAGGAGCCTCTCTATATGTTTTTTGATGTGTCCTTCTATTGACACCAGCTGGTCCCAGATTCAAATCCCATGAGATATGAAATCTGGAAAAAAAAAGGATTCCTAACTCATATGATCAACAAGCTCCACCATGATGCCTGGAGACATAGACAGCTGGTTCTTCTTGCAAGACTCAATCTGGTATCGCCTGAAGACTTGATTAGCTAGCTACAGAGACAAGCATGCTGAATCAACACTTCCATGGAGGCCACACATGGCGTGCATCTGAGGGGAGAAGGGATATCAGCTGGAGAGTAAACAAAGAGGAGGCAGCCCAGGAAGGTGACTGACCTGAAATACTCAGCCTAGCCTACTTTCCACACCCCCCAGAGGCAAGGCGCTTTCTCTTCCTGTTTCCCCAAAAGTCTCCAAACACAAACAGTCCATCTTTTCTGCTTATTTCTGATTGGTTTGAGTGAAGGGATAGAAAAGACAAACTTTCCTATGTGATAAAAATGCCTGGCAAACTTCAGGATGGAGACACCAAGAGAGTAGCCATTTCCTCATGGGTCTGTTTGTAAACTTGTGGTTCACAGAACAACTGTAGGAGGGAAGACATCTAGTGGCAGTGCAGGGTGCTGGCCATCACCCAGCCCCGAGGAAACAGTCTGTGAGCAGAAGATGGGCAACAGATCTCTCCCATTCAGAGATCTGGAGAGGGAAATCCCTGTCATCTATTTCTAGTTTCAGATTTAGTAGCGTACACCATGCCTATGTCAAGGGAATGGCCAGAAATTAAAATATAGACACCACCCCCTCAACTTTAAAATCATTTTTAAACATGTTATTCTCATCAAGAGAGAATTTCATCCCAAACTACAATTAACAAGGCTGGGGAATGTGGCGGCCACAGCTAGAGATGCTCATTCACAGGCTTCTGGTTCCCGTCCAGCAGCAAAGAGCCCAGTCTGTTTCCACAAGCTCCCAAGTCCCTCATGAGCCTGCTTAAGTCAGCAACTGGGCTGGAAGGCTGGTGTGGCCGCTCTGCACTCTCCCTCCCAGCAAACAGCCCACAACAGTCTCTTTTTGGCTCAATCTGTTTCTTCCTCTTGTCTGATATTTTTAAGGGCTTTTAATCATGACTCCAGCAGATTGATCAATGACAGATATGAGCAACAACTTTTGCATGCTAACGGTGCCGGATTTTTTATCTGAGAAAATATTTCTCTCCTAAAAAGCCTCTGCAGGGCTGTGTATTAATTAAAATCTAAATACTAAATATTGATTGATGCGTTATCAGGCCATAGCAGTTGGGCGCTGCCATATTGATTTTTTGCTGTGATTTATTATCATATTTAAGAAAAATCATTTTGTGTGATTATACGAGGAAATAGACTTTAGTGAGGGTGTAATTCTTTTGTATCACTTTTGTTGTGTGGAGGACGGGCCAATTCCTCAATCGTGCCTGAGATTGCTGATATCCTTCACAGCCTCCTCACTATGGCTTGTGCGTTAAGCCTGCTTGGTCTTGTCATTAGGAATAATGGGTGCTAGTATTAGCTCCTTAATCACAGCACAGATTAGCAGATGGATGAGCCTAAGTTCTTAAAATTATCTAGTTATTAACAAGTATTTCTTTTTATCACATTAATGACATTGTTGCAGGGGACTTTTGTTCTTTAACACAAGAATTGAAGCAAAACCTGGAACAATGTCCTGGCTGGACCCGTGTGTGACAATTAGTTAATCTTCTCTCTTAGAGAAAATGTCCCTCCTATAGTAGCAAATATCTGGCTATGAGGACAGACAGTGTGTATAGATATAGTTTAGGGTTGTATGCTGAGGAACCCACCTGACTTTGTATAAACAACTTGTAGATGATCAACTTGGGCCAATCCAGGAAGAAGTGGAGACTTGTAAAAACCTGAGATATTAGCGCTTCTCTCATCCCTCATGATGGGGGAAGGCTGATGATGGCTCCTCTTCTGGATTCTTGTTGGAGTAGTAACAAAACGCAGTCACGTAAGTTGTTTCAAGTCTAAATGTTCCTCACACTTTATTTTCTTCCTATTTAGTTTATATAATCTTGAGATACTAAATTTACCTTTTTATTATACTGAATGCCACTGTCTTCTCAGTTACCATTTTCTCCATACACACAAAAATAAAACAAATATGTTGTCTTTTTAACTCCCTATCTGTGAAGGATTTGTTTAGTAGATAATGTGTGTGTGCATGTTTATGTGTGTATGGTATATGTATGCTCGTGTTTGTGTGTACAGGTATGTGTACACATGTATGAGAATACCCTGTGGCAGTCAGAGATAAATGTCAGGTGTCCTCTTCTATGGACCTCCACCTTAGTTTTGAGACAGGGACTCTCACTGAACCCAGACCTCACATTTGGCTAGACTGAGTAGCCAAAGAGGGCTGAAGATCCACCTGTCTCTGCTCACTACAGTCCTAGGATTACAAACGTACTCTTCCACACCTGCCCTTTGACATGGATGTTTGGGATCTGAACTCAGGTTCTCATGATTACATGACAGGCATTACCAGCTGGCCATTTCTCCAGCCCTCAGCATGTGATTCTTTAAGGAACTGTATGGAGTTTCCACAGTAAGCCTCCTTCCATATTCACTGAAGGATTTTTTTTTCATCCCTGACCTCTCTGCACTCATATAATGGCAGCGCTCACTAGCTCACCTCATCCCTAAGGGCTATCACCTTCATTACAGACAAGCTGCTCTGTCCAGCACAGAACCCTCAGACACTGGGGCCATCCTGGATTCCGAGGGGATCTTAGCAATGGGGTTAAGAGAGATGACAACTTTTTAAAGAACAAAAAATAGACCACTCCATTATCATTAAATTGAAATTTTAAAAAATTGTATTTTCTGGAAAGACAATAAGAGACATACCTAAAAACTTTAATCTTAAATATACTGCTTTTTTACATTACTATTGATCAGTTCTCATAGTGGTTTTAAGGAAGTAGGGGAAAGAAGGAAGGGGCAGGAAGGGAGGGGAATTGGAAAGAATGAAGGAAGCAAGGAAACGAGAAAGGAAGGATGGAGAAGAAATAAAGGGAGGAAAGGAGCAGATAGATGGTTCTGAAAAGACAGGCAGCTCTATGACATGAAAAACAGGGGTGGGAGTCATTGGCCACAGGATTGTGCATTTTGTAGAAGTTTCAAAAAATGAATGAATTCTAAGTCAGGGCTCCTATATCAAACAGAGAAGGAGAGCCTGAAGCAAATTTGTGGAAATTATTTTATAGGAAAAACACTAAACTCAGTCCTCTCTATAAAACCCTTTCCATCCCTTGCTCTATGGAGTTGAATCATGAAACCAAACAATCACAAATGATTCTCCAGTGGTACCGAAATCCCACGTTCTCAGCTGGATGGTAAAGGACAGCAGGATTGGGGGGGGCTTCTTCAGTGGGCCTCCAGACAGTTCCTCCATTTTTGTGTGTTCCTGAACACCAAAACCACCAAAAGATTCTTGATCTCACTATTGTAAAACTCTTGACCCAAAAGGACATCTTCTAAAATAAAGCACAATTATCCACTCCTGGCTGTGAGGCTCAGCATAGTTCACCTCATACCTTATATTTAGGAAAATCTCATCTGGTGGCTTTCTCCTAAACTTCTCACTTGACATGGGATAAAGACCAGGAGCACAAATTTGTTCCAATATTTTGTCCACCATAGTCCAGGGTTGTGACAAATCAATGTCAAGGTAGGTTAGAAGTCATGGTGGGAGCTCGGAGCCAAAGTGGGCCTAGCACAAAACAGCTCAGCCCAATTGAGAGAGTGGGCCCAGAGAAGAGCAGCCACTTCTCTACAGCCCTCACACTGCATGTCCTGTGAAGACAGAACTAAGTGGAGGACACCTAAAATGATGTGCAATATGTCACCTCTCAGAAGCCACCCTGCACATTTCCCTGTCTCTTGCCACCATCCATGTATGCTTCCAGCTTTGGCACAAATGTACCTGCTCAGTTACAGCATTGTCTGCTCACCATCATGTGTGTGAAGGGTCACAGGCTACATGTCGTCACTAGCATGCGATACCTGTGCTCTGACCCTGGACACAGAAGTTTCTGAAAGGGTATCCAAGAGTCAGAGACTGAGTGACAGCAGCCCCGGTGGAAATGCCCCTCACTGAGGGTCATCACTCAGGTGTCTGCTCTCCACAATGCTGGTCCACGCCAGAGGAAGTTCTACTACCACAGAAGTGGTGCTGCCCAAATGGGGAGTGGGCATTCGGCCCTGAGACCCACTGCTAACTCGACAGACCACAACACTGAGCAGAAGCTACAGGCTGTTGTCTCCTCTGTGAAAGTCCAAGGCTAAGCTGGTGTCAGCACGCCCTGCACCCACTAGGGAAGCTCAGGACGCTAGAGCTTATCTTATCTGTAGACTGATAACCTGAGAAAGGGCCCCGAGTCAGCGAGTGAGCACATGAACCTATGGTCCTCTGATGTCAGAGTTCTTCCAAAAGTAAAAGTCCTCATGAATAATGAGAAATGGATAAAGAAAAAGAAAAACCAACATGAGAAAATGCATGAGCTGCAGTGTTTCAAATACCCCGCTGCACAGGGCTAGAGACACGGCTCAGCTGGTGCCTGCCACTCAAGCGTGAGGTCCTAAGTTCAAATCTCCAGGACCCACATACACTGGTGTTGAGTTCAATGAGAGACCCTACCTCAAATAATGAGGCGGAGAATAATTAAGAAGGACATCTAATATTGACCTCTGGCTTATACACATACATGTACACCTGCTCCTGCACAAACCCCTGTGAACAAGTGCACACACACACACACACACACCTCAACCCAGGGCTGCCAAGCAAGGTCCCCAGGGCCTCACCTGAACAGTAGCCCCACAGACAATTTGTTGCTGGTGCCAGCCACCCTCTCTGCACCCATCCTCTTGCCCTCCTGCCTCACTTGCAAAGCCTAGCTTCCTGATGAGGCATCACCTCTCACCGCCTCAGCTAGAGCAGGAGGAACAAGCGGGATCTAATCTAGGGCTTCTCTTTGGCTCCAGCTCCTCATCAGACGTGGTTCTGGGGACCACACCACTTCATCTGATGCATGCCATCCCCAACTTCCTACTCCATAGCCTTTCCATGCTTGTTAAAACTGTCTCAGGTTGTAGGACAAGTGTCCATGAAATGGGAATTCAGTGAAACCAGAAAGGTGGAGCCTATCCTTCACCTGGTGATGACAGCTGCTAGCGCATGGAAAGTTCTTTTTTTTTTTTTTAATGTTATAAATAAATAAATAAATAAATAAATAAAGCTTTACCATCTGGAAGTAAATGTGGCCAAAAATTAGCTGAAAGGGGGACATGTCTTCCCCTGTTGATGGTGGCCCTGATATCACACAACTTGGTCCTACACAGCCCATTAACTGTTAGGGACCATAAGGAGTTGCTGCTTTCTCTGGTTGCCCAGGTGCACCCCGCTGAGATGCAGAAACATGTTCAATTGCCCTCATGGATCCTCCCTACTCTATATTGGAATGCAAAGACCAAGGTAGGAAGCCAACTTGCTTAGGAAGAAGCATATTTGCAACACAAGCCCACAACCACTCAAGACACAAATCCAGTTTAAGTTTAACTCACCCTACAATGGAAGTTCTATGGAGTGCCTTCCAGTTTGTAGGCACCAAGCTCACCCTTCCCTGGATAGGCATGGGGTCAAGTCATTGGTCAAGGATATCTCAGCAAGAGCTAAGACATTACTATCCCTGCTGTTACCAATAGCACACCAAGGCTATGGACTGTCTGAAGGACTACCTACTTTGCTCAGTTTTTATGGCTATAATATCAAAAAGAACGATGGACCCCATGGTACCTATGCACATGAGGTGTGCCCAGGATGTGTAAGGGGTATTTTTAATGAGCAATGAAGACATGCATGTAATGTAATGAGTCCTCCTTGCTGTGGGGAATGCCCCAAAGGACAGTCTACCCAATAGGACATTTCCAAGTAACTACATATGGGCCATAGCAAACACAGGATGACAAGGACTTGGGAGGACCTAGGGAAGATGCTGGGCTTCTTTCTTTCCTTGCTCCCTACCTGGGTAAGACCAAACACCCCAGAAAATCTCCAAAGGGTGGCAGTGCAGGGTCCAGAGAGAGTGTGAGACAAATAGACAACCCTTCATGCCCCCACCCCAAGCCATAAGAAGTTCTTCCAAGGGCCTCTGCAGAATGGATTTCTGTTCAAGATGATTGAGTCAGCTGAGATGTCACACGGGGCCATGGTAAAAGATCATTTCTGGTCTTATACCGGATTAACGAGACAAATACTGGGTATCAACAAGGAATGACAGTTGAGATCAATATGAATCCAGATGGCTTTGTGGGGCCACACAGAAAAAGAGTTCCTTCTAATTCAGTATTTGTTCCCAGGTCAAGAATGAATTACAGTTCTCCCTTGAAAAAGCTTGTGAATTCTTCAATTTAAAAGGAAATACAGGACTCAGCCAGTAAAGGCTAGGCTCAGAACCAAAAATATAAAAAGTAAACATGGGTGCTTGCGGGTGGCTCCCCTTGAACTAGAATGATGGGAGGGAAATGCTATCCAAAGAAGGAGCTGCCCAACCCTTGCTGGCTGGACTGAGAACTCTGGACCCTGCACAGGGAAAACAAAGTCCTGGACACTGTGGTCAGTCCATCTAGGACACCTCAGTCAGCTGCAGGAGATGGCCATGTTTCCCTTGGTGCTGCATAGCAAGCAGTGGGTGGTTCCGGGGGGCTGTAGTCATCCTCTGTATACTGATACCTGAACTCAACTGGAGCACACTGCTCCCTGAAAATGTCCTGCCCTGAATCACTCTACGATGGTAGGAACTGAATCAACCCTTAGCTCAGAGTCTTCACCTCAGTAGCAAAAGGCACACCCAGGGAGATCTTCACATATGTCCTCCTATTGATGCAGAGCTAACTGACACTTGGACACCAGGGCTTGTATTTCACCCCTGAGGATACTGAGCCTCCATGGAGACACCTGATTGGCTCCAGACAAGTGTCAGAACACCTGAGGACACCTGGCATACCTGGGCACACCTAGCACATCTAGACCCTGACCACCTTATGAAATGGCGGTGTCATGGGGGTATCTCCATGGCTTTATTATTGCTGGGTTTGCTTAGCCAAACTGTGGCAAGAAAATAAGCTTAAGGGCTCTCCACGTGGTTAATGATCATATACACCTGACCTTTGCTGGGAGCATGCTCTCACCACCACAGAGGTGGGTATGAGAGAGGCTATGTGTGCTAAATGCCTTGGTGCAGCCTTTTCATGGTGTTGAGGTATCATGGCCGCCCACGGCGCATCACACATACACCCAAGTTTTGCTTCCCATTTTAAAAGTGTATTTTAAATAAGCTACATTTTTTTCTTGTTGAGTCTCCTTCAGTCACACTTTGTCAAATGCAGTAATGTGTCTGTTAGCCTTTTCTGATAATCCCTAAAGAAATACACTTACTCTTTGAATCACCTCACAACTACCAAGAATAAATGCACTCTAAAATTTAAAGCTGTAGGCTACAGAATTTTAAGAGGTTTTGCCCAGTTATTCACATATAAATCACCAATTTGTGTTCAAAACTGCCATTTATCTTTTTTACATAAAGGAGGACACTGTTTCATTCACCACTGAGCTACAGAGACCCTCAAAGTTCCGGGGTTTGCCCTCACCTTTCACAGACATCCTGTGAAGGCAGGCTGCTTCTCACAGTCTGGGAGCCAGGGCCAGTGCTAACACCCCAATTACGTGTGAGCGGTACTGAGGAAGCCGTGTTTCCAGAAATCAAAGCGCTCCTTTGCATAAACAGTCTCTTTCTTTCACGATTTAAACAATCTCTTTCCCCAAAGAAAGTATTTTGGAGGTACACAAAGAAGGAAAATCAACCCATGACCCTTCAGCTGGGTGAGAAATGGCCACAACTCCCAGCTCCCAGCACAGGAGGCAATAGTCTGAGCTCACTCTGAGCTCACTCTGAGCTCACTTGCTCTCTGACTGATTCTAGAATGAATGACTCAGTGGGAAATTCAGCCTTAGGGCCCCCAGGCCCTCTGCCGAGGCGTCCTGGGTGCTGCAGCCCTAGATTGCAGCTCCCGGCACTCACTGAAAAAGGCAGGTGTGGCAACACACCCATGCAGGAACTGAATGAACTTCAGTTGACTCAGACCTCCGAGCAAGTCTGGAGGAAGATGAGCCAAGATTCACCTCTGTGCTCTCTCTCCCGAAAACACAGCAAGGTGCGCCAGATCCACCAACATTTAATTTAAAATTACATACAGGGACAGTTGTCTAGCACCCTAAAAATGTTACATGGGGACTGAGATGAGGGGAGAAAATGAGAGAAAACTCAGGAAAAATCTATATGGATAATACAAGTAGAGATACAGAACTCAGGCTTAAGAAATTCCTGGGGCCAATTTTTAGTAAAAACACATTTAAGATTCACTGGAATTAAAAAAAAAAATCACCATGTGATATTATTTTAATTCTCTTTGAAATTGGTGCATTGTGACAAAATAATAGCAACTAAATTATGTCTTTGCATTGATGTAACTAAAATGTGTGTCTAACATAGAATAAGAGTAGTTAATATGTTTGTGTTTATAAAGTCCTTGCAAAATTCAAGTCACGTGACCAGGAGGAAAACAATTCCAGCTAATTCCAATATGAATTATAATGACAGTGCTCAGCAAGTAGCATGGATTCGGATGGTGCAAGTGACAGTGGGCACAATTAACAGGTAACAATGGAGAGAAGATCTACCTGGAAGGGCCTAGCACAGGGCCCAGTAATTAGTGATCACTCCAATTATTTTTAAAGTAATTGCCCAAATACAAGTCTGCAACAGCTCAGTTCTTAGTTAAACACAGAAATGCAGAGAGCATCCAAAAAGCAGGTTTCTACATTACAAAATGTGTATCATACACATTCTATATTGTAGGTTCTATAGTGCGTTCTGAGGCATTATTACCCAAAACCAGATTTTAAAGAGGAAAATCAGAAGGGCTATGGCAAAAGTTTACTTAGTAAAAGTGTTTCCCATACAATCTTGAGAACCTGAGTCTCATGCACAGAACACAAATAAAGAATAA
>CAJQZJ010004760.1:10867563-10883253 GCA_907164525.1 Lophiomys imhausi
GAGAGAGAGAGAGAGAGAGAGAGAGAGAGAGAGAGAGAGAGAGAGACGGAGAGAGAGAGGGAGAGAGAGAGGGAGAGAGAGAGGGAGAGAGCGAGAGACAGAGAGACAGAGAGGGAGAGAGACATTTGGGGGGTTTCCCTGACTGTGAACCACCTGTTGTTTTGTATGTCAGTTGCTGGCTGGGTCAGGCTTGAGACCTGTGCTCATAGGCTACATTTTCTGAGTGTTGGCCAATAATAACTAACGGCCCTGAGGATGGCTTTCAGTGCAGTAGGCCCCTATAGGCTAAAACACTTGCCTGCAGCAACAAATGTAAGTGGTGTATGTTTAACCAAGATCAGAGTAGGCTAGAAAAAGTTAAACAGAACAAATCTTATTTTTCAATCAGGAAAATGAAGTCGAGGGTTAAATATAAACAAGTAGACACAGAACTTAGACTGGCAATAAAACATGGCTTTAAACTGCTGAACCTTGTCATCAACAACGGCAAAACTCCCATCAGCACTCTCTGTAGGGTGGGCGAGAGAGCTCATCCAGTAAAGGCGTTAAAGGCGTTTGCTGCCAAGACTGACAACCTGAGTTCCATCCTGGGATCCACGTGGTAGAAGAAAGCCAACGCCTGCAAGCTGTCCTCTGACCTCTACACGTGCACAGATCTCAGCATGGGTCTGCCACCCGACTCCGCCCTCCCTTCCGCACCCCCCCTCCCCGGAAAGAACGGTGTTTCTTTTTTTTTTTTTTCTTTATTTTTTATTTCTTCAAGTTACATCTCAATCGCAGTACCCTCCCTATTCCCCCTCCAGTCCCACCCTCCCACCCTCAACCCCCCATCCTCTTCCCTTTTTTTTTTTTTTTAAGTTTAAGGTATATCTTATTTCCCCCTACAGTTTCCCCTTTCAGTCCAACAAATGGCTCTTTCTCTTATAATAATAAATACAATTCAAAACAACAGAGGTAATTAGGCCACAGTTATGAGGGTTACATGGCTTAGCATACATTCCCAATGTCCAGTCCATATGTATTTGGCACCTGACTTTAACATTCTACTATCTAACCATCTCCATGAGTTTAAAGTTCTATATCTAACTCAGCTTTCATACTAACTTGCAACACAATTTTAAAAGTATCTTCTTAGATGTATAACACTCTCTTGACTCCTAAACAACTCACAGAACGGTGTTTCTTGTAGGGTAATCCTGTAGGAAAATCCTGCGGTCAGTGCGCATGCTCACTCAAATAATCATTTCTTTTTCAACTATCAGTCATTGGTTTAGGGAGCTTAAAATATGTCCCAATCTTGTGGAAAATTCATTCTTGCTGCGATGTTATTCACTCATGCAGGCTCTGCAAAGGAATTTCACCTGGTGCTTTCCTGAAGCCTTATGAAAAAATGCTGAAAACCTCAACAGCACTTACATGCAGTGGAATCGAATCGCTTGACTGTTCGCTCCTCCACATCGATACGTTTTCTCTCAGAACAACCAACCACAGAAACACAGTGAGCAAAAGATAACTTAAGAGGAACTCCTCAGCCGGGCGGTGGTGGCGCACGCCTTTAATTCCAGCACTTGGGAGGCAGAGGCAGGAGGATCTTTGCGAGTTCGAGGCCAGCCTGGTCTACAAAGTGAGTCCAGGACAGCCAGAGCTACACAGAGAAACCCTGTCTCGAAAAAAAAAAAAAAAAAAGAGGGAGTCCTCTGGCCTCATTTATACCAGCAGCATCAGGTTTATATAAAGCAAGATCCTACCCACAGAGTATACGTGTCCTGCTTTTCCCTGGTCAGAAAAAGATTAAAGATCTGAAAATGTTTAGACATTCCCTCCTTATTCAGTACAGCCCCTCTGCTCTGAAATAAATGAGGGCTGCACATGAAAGAATAAAAATCAAAGCTCACACTTTTATACAACTCGCTCCAAACCGAAGGCAAAGACACAGTCCCACAAACACCAACCCAGAAGCCTGATTGAGCGAGCACCCACCACTTCACAAGCCCAGCTAGTGAGGGGGCACAGCTTCCTCTCTGAGTGCCCCATTGTTAGAAAGCCAAACACCATGGGAGAATACTCTGCTCAGAGTTGTGTTCTGAGAATGGCAAAGTGCTTCCCAGGAAGCTGCAGAGCAGTGCGGTGAACTCTCTCCATTCTAGTAGATGTCTGACCTCAGGTGGTAAGATCTCAGTTCTACCACCTTCACAGTAACACACACACAGATATGCTCACACATTCCACATGTATGGGTGTACACACATACTCAGTCATGTATACTCACACGTCACATGCACATGTATTCCCTCACACCTTCATGGTCATACACTATACTTGTGCCCAGTCACATACATGCACATATACTCACACATATGCATTCAAACCCTCACACAGTCCTACATGTTCATGTGTTCACATTGACACCCACACTCATACATGCTCACACCTACACATACTCACACTCACACATGCCCCCCACACACATGCTCACATTCACACATGCCCACACTCACACATGCTCACACTCAATTCACACATGCTCACACTCACAATGCCCACACTCACACATGCT
Source organism: Lophiomys imhausi (assembly GCA_907164525.1). Classification (NCBI taxonomy): domain Eukaryota; kingdom Metazoa; phylum Chordata; class Mammalia; order Rodentia; family Muridae; genus Lophiomys; species Lophiomys imhausi. The sequence goes on from CAJQZJ010004760.1 coordinate 10,870,121, forward strand.
CACACATGCCCACATTCACACATGTTCACACTCATACATGCCCACACTCACACATGCTCACATTCACACATGCTCACACTCACACATGCCCACATTCACACATGCTCACACATACTCACACACACACCCACTCTCACACATGCTTACACTCAGACATGCCCACACTCACACATGCTCACACATGCTCACATTCACACACTCATACATGCTCAAACACACATGGTTACACTCACAAGTACTTTTACATACACCCCTTTGTTTTGGCAGAGTAATTGCTTCACTGTAGGTTAACCAGTCAATCAAAGAGCTTGTCTTTTGAAAGGGAGTTATCTTTTAATAATATCACCCTGCTGCCCCCCAACACATCTGTCCTAGGGCTAAGTTCTCACCCGGGTCTGTCATCCAGGGAGCTCTGAGAGCCAACTGACTCATCCCTACAGGCAGATGACTAAGAAGCCCACCACCCCTTCTCTTCCATGTTCTCCACAAACCCTCCTCCCCATCCCCAGCTCTTCTCCGCCTGTCTTCCTGAAGTCCACTGATCTCTTTTTGCTCCAAAAATGTTCAAACTAAGCACCCCTTACACATAGCCTCACTCCTAGCATTGACCCCATGTCCTCCCAGTCCTAATTCCTGTCTTGCAACCATCCCAAAGGACTGCACTCCCTTCACAGGCAGTGACCTGCCTACTCCAGGTGCCTCAGCCAGGGTGACAAGGCTGCCCTGGAGGTGGCCCAGCAGTAGTCTCCAGACACAGGACACCCCAGGAGGCTGTGTTCTCTAAAAAGCCCAATCCTCTCATTGGTACAGTGCAGTGCCCACACATGCTGCTACTAATGCATAGTTTCACTTTCTGACACTTTAATGGCAATATATTTGTAGTTGTCATATATTTATGTTTAAAGGAACTCCTTTAAAAAACAAAAAAAACATGGTCAATATGTATTAGTTGCCCTCATTTCTTATAAACACCCAAAATTTAACAACTACATCAGAATATAAGAAGTATTTGTATCTGGATAAAGTATATTTTAAACATACGTTCAAGTGGTACATTGATAAAGGCACAAAGCAGAGCTTCCCAGAAGTAGATAAGCAGAGTATTTCATAAAACGTGCATATTTCTCCCTCCACACAGTAGGCACAATGGGCAAAGAAGACATTACAGAAGAAGTCTCCACTTCATTTCTGCAAAGCAGTTCATATGTCTCTTTCCTCCAGTTGTAGTTTCTCTATAAACAGACACAAAATGCTTGGCTAATTCCCTGATTTTGATCAACAGTGTGGCAGTAAATACCACAACCTGGTGATAGCTAGGCAGATGTTGACAATCAGAAAGCCAGACATGCCCATGTGTCTAAGGAGAGGCAGCCTCTTCCCTTCCTGGCAGGAAATAGAAGGTCGATGTGAGTGCTGCCATCTTGTCTCATCCTGAGTGAAAGGCTGTCTGGAGGCATTAGAGAAAAACAAGACCGCATGCTGAAGGCTTGCTCAGGCCCAGACCACAGCACCACAGCATGGAGATTTCCCACAGTGCACTGCTGTTTTCCAGCCTGCCCATGTAAATTTCGAAAACCCAGATGTACGTGACAACTGTGGATGGCCATTTCCATGTTTGCCCAAACCTCAAAGTGCACAGAGGTCTGTGTGGACTTCAGAGAAGAGTGGGATCCTATGAGAAGAAACTGAAGGACTGTGATGCTACTCAGGTGTCCCCAACTTCCAAGCAGGGTTCCTCTGGGAGGTGCTCAGTCAGCGGGAAGACCCAGCTGAGGAAATGCTCAACAGGGTACATCCAGCCTCTCAGCCCTTTGCTGAGCACCTGTCCTGCTAGCCAATCTCCCATCTTGGGAGAGTTTCTGTAAGTGGCCACTGTGCTAACTCAAGGCAAGGCTAGATGTGCACCAAGACTCACTGGAGCTCTGCCACACTCCAGAGCTCCATACAAATCACTTTTATGCCAAAACTTTTCCTCTTCACTGATTTAGCACCAAGAAAATGAAGTCTGAGGGTGTGCCTTGCACAAGGCCCTAGGTTGCAACCCAGTAGAAAGAAAGATAGAAAGGAAGGAAGGAAGGAAGGAGGGAGGGAGGGAGGGAGGGAGGGGGGGGGGGGGGGGGGGGGGGGGGGGGGGGGGGGAGGAAGGAGAGAAGGAGGAAGGAAGGAAAGAAGGAGGAAGGAAGGAAGGAAGGAAGGAAGGAAGGAAGGAAGGAAGGAGGAAGGAAGGAAGGGAGGAAGGAGGAAGGAAGGAAGGGAGGAGGAAGGAAGGAAGGAGGAAGGAAGGGAGAAAGGAGGAAGGAAGGGAGGAGGAAGGAAGGAAGGAGAAAGGAGGAAGGAAGGAGGAAGGAAGAAGGAAGGAAGGGAGGAGGAAGAAAGGGAGAAAGGAGGAAGGAAGAAGGAAGGAAGGGAGGAGGAAGGAAGGGAGAAAGGAGGAAGGAAGGAGGAAGGAAGGAAGGAGGAAGGGAGGAAGGAAGGAAGGAAGGAAGGAAGGAAGGAAGGAAGGAACGAAGGAAGGAAGGAACGAAGGAAGGAGGAACGAAGGAAGGAGGAACGAAGGAAGGAGGAACGAAGGAAGGAGGAACGAAGGAAGGAGGAAGGAAGGAAGGAGGAAGGAAGGAAGGAAGGAAGGAAGGAGGAAGGAAGGAAGGAAGGAAGGAAGGAAGGAAGGAAGGAAGGAAGGAGGAAGGAAGGAAGGAGGAACGAAGGAAGGAAGGGTTCTAATACTCAGACAAACATCCCAACCCTAGGTGAAGGCACAGATATACGTTCTCCCACAGTCAAGCCACCTGTCCATGTAATACAACTCAGTGGTTCACTTTCCCCTTTCTTAAAGGTGCCTTGTGGCATCCTGTGAGAATCAAAATACAAAATATAACTCCCTCAAAACAGCACCCTGCAGAATGAATTAAGGTAACAAAGGAGGGCTGGAGAGATGGCTCAGAGGTTAAGAACACTGACTGTTCTTCCAGAGGTCCTGAGTTCAATTCCCAGCAACCACATGGTGGCTCACAACCATCAATGATGAGATCTGGTGCCCTCTTCTGGCCTGAAGGCATACATGCAGACAGAACACTGTATACATAATAAATAAATAAATAAAATATTTTTTTTAAAGGGGGAGGACAAAGGAGGCTATAAAAATAACATGATAGGCAGAAGGTGCGACTTGTCATCTTACTTACTGAGTCAGCATCAGGTACCTGGGATATGGGTGCAGAGACTGGCAGGGCTGGGGCAGACATAAAGATGGTAGTATGGGTGTGTCTTTCTGTCAAAGCTTATTCTAAGAACAATTGCATGATGGTTTTTGAAATGTGAGGGATTCCCATTTAAAATCATTTTAAACTGCATTCATGATCTCCAACAATAAAAAGTAGAGGGAAGAACAGAAGAACCCCAAGAGTAAGGTAGGCACAGTCTTGAAATCTTTGAGCCTTCCTTAAAGAAAAATGCCAAAAGATCCATGCCGGGCTTAGTAGTGCATGCCTGTAATGCCAGCATTTGGTAGCCAAAGCCCAGAAGATGTGGGTTTCTAGGGTATATAGTAAGATTCTTTCTCAAAATAAGGGAAAAAACCAAGGCACTGAAGGGCTGGCTTAGCAGTTAAACTCATGCACAGCACCTCCAGAGGACCCAGGTTTGGTTCCTACCACCCATATGCCTGCTCATGTCTGTAACTCCAGTTCTAGGATATCTAAAACCTTCATCTGACTTCTGTGGGCACTAGCCATACACATGATACACATTCATATATGTAAGCAAAACATTCATTCATATAAAAATAATTTCTTAAAAAATAAAAAGAAGCAACAAGAACAAAGGAAACACTGGATCAAAACTTGGACAAGGATGAAAACAGGCTGTTTCAGGTGGGCCTGATGTTCAATGTTCAATGGTGAGTAGTCACCCAAGTGTGACAGGCTCGAATGGCACAGCAAGGCCAGGGTAGCAAGGGTGAGAAATGAGATCATTTGAGCAAACCCTTCTACAGAACAAAATGCAGTCTGCCTCAGTTGTCCAAAGAAGTAACAGCCACAGTGTCAGGGAGGATGAGGTCAGGCTCATCCTAATGGTCACTTCTGAAAAAGGTAATGACATCACTGCACAAAAGGCAAAGGGGAAAACAGTGTGTGCAGGAACACTGCATACAGCCTCATCAAGAGTGTTTCCAAAGATAGACCAACAGACTAAGGTGGGCAATATTCTTCTTCCCTGTCTCCACCAGTGCAGGTACCCTTTCTAACACACATTGGCTATGTCACTGATATCTCAGAATCTACCTGAATGCATTTCTCAAACTGGTGAGTAAGCAAAGCAGTTAGAAAGACTGGAGAAGTTACAGGGTACACCTGAAAGCCCTAACTTGGTGCCTAAGGGTAACATGGACTTAGTAGCCAAACTCTGAGCATCAGGAAACTTAGAGCCAGAGACACTGCCCCCCCACCCCGACACACACACACAGTACCAAGAGTTTCCAATCCTGCCTCCAGATTAGCTGCATGGGGGCAGCAATGGGGAATTCAACCAGGGCCTACGTAGTATCATATCCACATGTATGTGCATATACTCTCACATGTCCATTGTCTTGAATTGTCAGGCTCCCATTCAGTCCTGCACACAGGGATGACAGAGGAAGTCTTTCTGGTAGCTTCTCCTGGTTCTGAAGGCTCCTACAAAAGACTGAGCATGTAGGCCTGGTTGGCACATAAGAACTGCAAAAGAGAGCCAGCTTGAGGGGGGGGGGGGGCAGTGATGTGTGTGTGGCAGGGTGTCTGCCAGTCCTCAGACTGTGTGGGAAGGGAAGATCACTTTTTCCCAGGTTCGCCAGAAGACAGAAACGGTTTCCACAGAAGTTCACTTTAGCAAACAAACTCAAAGAAGGCTGCTCCCTAGGTGGTCTCCCCATGCTAGGGAGGTGCTCACAGCAGGCAGCAAAGGCTGTTGCCTGAACTTCAACCTAGAACGTTCAGTCAGAGAGCTGTCCTTGTCATCTGTAAAATGTACAGCTTTCAGATCTGTGCTTCCCAAAAGGTCCCTAGGACTGCTGGAGGGAATTCTGATTTAGGGAACCTGGATACCTCCCTTCCCACCACTACTCCAAACCCTCTCTCCTACAGGACTCTCCCAATTGTTTTAAGCCTCTTTTGCTGACCCCTTCTCCCTTTTCTCTTGTCTTTCACACTCTGCTGTTTCTTAGACTTCCTTGACTACCACCGTTTTCTGATGTGGCTTCTCTACTTTGTCATGTAGCTCTAACAAGTAAATAAGCAGCTATTCTTTGGTCACAGTGGCAGGAATACTCCACAACCCCTTTCTTCTTCACACCCAGCCTCCCGAGGCTGCCTTCCCCTAAGACAAGGCCACATGCTAATAACACTGGGTTGCTGAGCTGAAGAATGGAGTCGTCCTTTCTTGGTAAGACATTTATAATAAAACAAAACTACAACCTTTCAGTGCCTCACTGAAGGACACTGGAAATTCTGTTGCTCCTGAAGATGTATGGTAAACTCTGTCAACAGTGTGGGGAACCCAGCTTTCTGAAGTTTACCGTACTGCTGAAATGACCACTGAAATTGTCCTTTCTTGTGGCTGACATTTATCGCTTCCCCCCCCCCCCACTCCACAGTGAACAGCATCTTACAATTCTCTTTTTTTCTTTTCTGTGGAGGGGCTGGGATGGATGCCGGGGACTCAAACATACTAAGCAAGTGTTCTTCCACAAAGCTACCTTCCCAGCTTTGCATTTTATTTTAAACAGAAAAGTCCTGATGAGTCAAGCTCTTATATTTCAGGGCACAGAAGGCATTAGCCAAGCTTCTCTGCAGTGGCCAGCATGCTGGGGGACAGGAAGACACAGAGAGTGCTGGAAGGGATCCTGTTACCTCAGGGTTTGCCCTTCAGTTCTGAACACAGCTCATTCTTTTGTGTGTGTGTGTGTGTGTGTGTGTGTGTGTGTGTGTGTGTGTGTGTTTTGTTTTTTCCCTAATCCTAGTTCCTCTGCTTGGAGAGAAATTCCTTGATCCACTTTAGTAATCGGGTCCAACTCATTTTGCCCAGGTCTCCATGCTGAGTCTATGTTAATGTCATATTTTGTTCCCAGAGACTTAGCAGATTCTAACAGGGCAGTCTTAACCTGGCCTGGCCCTGCCTGGCCCACCACAGGGCTGTTTCCCTCACAATCCAGCATTAGGTCACCCTGAAATGAGAACAGGAGCTTCCGCCCAGAACTGACTGTTATTTGGAGGTAGTCCTGGTCTTGTGGTAAGCACCTCACTCTCTCTTCTGCAGAATTGCATCTCTGAACTTAGACAGCTTGACACCAAAACAAATGACATCTGTGACAACAAGAAGACCAAGACCCACACAAAGGGTTACTTCACAGTAACTGTGCCCACTTTCTAAAACTTCTTTCAACCTGTTATGAAGAGTGGTGTTCTGTTTCCTTCTTGAATCCTAACATACAGGGAAAAGAGCCCTGGGGTCTCCAAAGGGCCTTAGATCAGCCCTGTGCAAACGCCAGACACTTGGCTGTGTGTCACTCCAAGCTGTGATTCAGCAGCAACAGACCAATTGGCTCCAACGTGGTGAAGTCCTGCAGGACCCAGCGACCTCAACAGAACTGAGACCCAGAGCGGTAGGAGAGGTGGTTCTTGGCTCAAAAGGTATGGAGAGAGGCATGCGATTCTGACAACTGGTCTGGGGACCGAAACCATCTACCTGCGCTGCTGGTAGTGACACGTGGGAATGTCAGAAATTATGGTCCCTTCTCCCAGAGACCCGCTCCAGAACTCGGGACCTCCGCAGAAGTGGAGGCGGCAGACTGAGAGATATCATCCTCCCAGCCTAGTGAAGTACAGACTGCAGAGGGGCCCCAGTGCCATCCCAATCCCTACCGCCGCCGTGCTAATTAGGAAACTACAGGGGGTGGCCTTAGCCCTAGCAACCTCAACATTCTTACATCCAGTTCATCTCTCCCCAACCCCCTTCAGTTTGGCGCATGGACATTTGAAGGTTGCAGAAATGCGGGGGGTGGGGGGAGGGATCAAAGTCAGTGGTGTGTTAAATGGAGGGGCCTTTTGAGAACTTTGCACGTGGGGTCCATAAAGACAGGCACTGGTGGAGACCAGAAGTGAAGCTTCTGGGACCCAGAAAGCTCCAGAAGGCAGGAGTCGGTACATTCCCCTTACCTTCCATCCTATCCTCCACCTAACACGCCCCTAGATGTGCCCGAAACGCGGCCTGGATAGACCTTCGATGGGCCTCCCTGGCGCCCATGCTCGTACACGCGGCCTCGCGCAAGCTCCTGGGGGAACCGACTACAAATCTTTGGTTCCCCGGCTCCTGTAGGCCAGGCTGGTGAGGGGGGCGGGGCGGGCGGAGAAGAAGAGAGGACAGGAAATGCCCTTAATTGAGGGAAATGCACACGAATTGCAGGGGTAGCCTTTGATGTCGCCTCTGGGCTGACGGGCCCCTCAGTGCCAGCCAGCCCACCCGGCGAGCCCCATCTCCTCACGGGCGCCAGGGCTTCTGGCTGGCCAGAGCACCCAGGAAAAGGACATTTTCCCACTGATCAGGAGGCTTGGGCCAGTCCTATCTCCAATGCAAGGCAGCCCTTGAGCCCCTTTGGTCTCCCCAGACCCAAGGCTTCAAGGGACAGCTCCAAGGCCAGGCCTAGCAGGCCTGACCACACCAGCCTGCCATGTAACACTCCCAGAGAGAAACAGGCCTGCCCTGACCTAAGACGTGTAATAGTATAAATACAGTGTTCGTCCAAATGACATTCCACCACCACCACCCCCCTTTTCTTTTCCTTTTCATCATCAGCAAATAAAGATTAGCCAGGGAGATTACAGAAAGCGTTTTCGGGCTGCAGCTGATCTTTATTCCGAAGGCTTTGTGATGATATTGATGATGATGATGGTCAAGAGGACAGTTTGATTTTTGTGTTTGGAGCTAGTTATAAAGAATCAATATTATATCAAGGGGTAACTTTCGTGATAAAGGACTTTAGCCACTCCGGCTATTCATCATAAGTCTGTAGCAAGCAGATAGGTCAAAAGAAATTATATTGCACTAAAGAGTGAGTCTTCTTATCTCTCCCATACCAGGGGAATAAGGGGCCAGCCGATCGATACAGTAGCTGCCGTATACTTCTTGCAATTATCAATAGCTGATTTTGTCTTTTGAGGCCTGCATCTATTAATGCAAGCTAATAATAATCACTTGAGCCTCCCCACAGGCAGGGGAGTCAAAGTTTTCAGTCCTGGCATTATTTACATAATCATACATGCCAAAGCACTCCTTCCCAGCCATATGCATCCCAGATTCAAAGTTTGGTGATCAGGGGAAGAGGACTTCCACATCATTTGTACCCCCAGGCATGCAGATGACGACTCTCCTCTGTGTGAGTGTGTGTGTGTGTGTGTGTGTGTGTGTGTGTGTGTGTGTGTGTGATAAAAAGCCATGGAATGCCTCACTGTGATGCCTACAGTGAAGCTACATGGTGTTCTGTGGTGAATATATAGCAAGGGAGCAAGGTGGATTTATATATGAAACACATGGCTCCCTCTTGTTAAAATTATCTGGGCAAATTTATCTCAATGACTTTGAATGCAAAAAGCGATCAGAGCAGTGGCTGAGCTGAATCTGTTGTGGGCGGGGCTACACACCGATTGAAGTAGTCAACTCCAAGTGGAAGACAGAAGCTCAGATAAAACATTTTCCAAAAAAAAAAAAAACCAACCCACAAGTATAATTTTTGACTAGATGTTTTCTAGTACTCCCTCACCCACACCCTGTAATAGGAAAACATCTCTATAATTGGCACTTGACATGCTGTTTGCGTTGGGCTGTTGTACACCAAGCACAGATTTCCTGTTGATGGAAACATTTATCACAGTGATTGCCCCAGAGTGGCAGGTGGTGTTATCAATTACCTCTTCTTACCAATAATAATATTAGTATGGTAATATCTTTGCTCTAGTGAGAACCAATTAGCGATCACTTGTCACAGCATTAAAGATGAAAGATTATGCAGAAATTAACCCAAAGGACCTAAAACATAAGTTGGGGGTGGGGAATGAGCCAAAGGAAAGGGGAGAGATGACAAGGAGGGGGGGATGAGGAACGAAAGGAGACAGAAAACGAAAGCCCTAATATCTGAACACCTGTTTTGTGTGAAGGAAAATAAACTCATTGTAAACAAAATGTCAACTGTGAAACTGTTTTCTGTGAGCCTAGAGCCAGGTAACTTCAATAAACCATGACTGTGACGTCAGAACCAACTAGTCAACTCCCCTTGTCAAGTCAGTCTTGCAGACAGGCTTTCTGTTTTATCTGAAATGATACAAATTAATTCAAACACCTAATTATATGTTCTATTAATGTAAAATATACAGTATTAATTTGTAAATAATATCATTAAGCAGAGAAAATAATAATGTGTCACCTCTTAAGATGAAAACAACATTGCAAGAGGAGAGACAATTAACAAATTAGATTTAATTATAGGGAAGAAAAGCAACTTTTGTTTTTGCAATAGTGCTTAGGTATTATAATATTTTCATAGACAGTGGTCATGTGATAAGTGTGCATGTTCTGTGTGCCAAACTACAGTGGAATGTGTACCTCTTCTGTGTATTAATCCTGGTACATCCAGAGACCCTGCTTCCTCCCTCCTCTGTGAAAATACTCCAAAACACATTGTCAGTTTGCAATATGCTGTTCTGACTGAAGGTGCAGATGCAAACTCTTTCATCGAAATTTGCCACACTGGATAAGAATAATTGAAGGTATTCCATATAAGCATAAGAAAGCAAGGGAAGGAGAGAATAGGTAAGCAGGAAGAAATATGCTTAGGTTTTCCAATTTCACTTTTTTTAAAACCCTCTCCTAGGTCTTGATCAATGAAAGGTGGATTTTGAGACCCACTTGAGTGTGGCCCTTTCACAGTGGATGGATTCTGCTTAGGTTTCTGTTATACACATTGCCTCCTTGTTCTTTCCTCCACATCTTTGACATCTTCTCAACGAAATTCCAACGAAGTCAGCCTCAAGGGAGTCAGGTACCCTGCAACTTCCTTCATCCACCCAGCTCATTCTGGCTTCCCCAAGACCCTGCCTTGGCAGACCACCCTGGACTGGGCCAAGGTGGGGACCTCAGCATCCAGCATCCATGCCAGCGACCTGGAAAGACAGATCAGCAATGCCCACTTTGCCCGAGCCCTCCCTGCTTTACCTTTCCACAGAACACCTATCAATCACTGCACACCTCTGGAATCTGAGGGCTGGTTCCTTTCACGAGGGCCGGGGCGGATTCACCTTCATTGAAGAGACTAGGAAGGTCCTCTCAGAATCACACCTCATAGAAAATGCAAAGCAAGTCTTCCAATTAAACGGTAACACTGGGAAGAAAGACCTGGGGCCAGCATGCCCGACTCGCTACAGATCAGGACGTGTGGGCGCAAAGAGGATGGAAGAGGGCCTCAAGCAACAAGAAAAGGGTTGAGAGAGGCTTAAAGGGACCTAATGAAGAGTCGATGGGGACCAGGTGGTTGTGAGATCCAGTAGTATGCCCAAAAGACTTCAGACATTGTGGGAACCCGTTTTTTGATTCTCCCTTAAAGTGTGCCAGAAAAGGAAAGAAGGAAGGGACGGAAGGAGGGAGGGAGGGAGGAAAGGAGGAAGGAAAGGAGGGGCAAAACAAACCATAGAAGACAGCACACCTTTACCCAGCAGCGGAGACGCAGATGACCTAATGACTATCTTCCCGCCAAGTCACTGCAACTTCTCTCAAACTCTTACGGGTCCTATAAATTTTGCAAAAAAAAAAAAAAGAAAAAATTTTCATTTCACACATCACAACTGCTCTCTAACACAACACTCCCATTTTTTTCTCTCCTCACCCTTATTGTTCTCTCCGTTCATTTTTCTATAGTAAAAGTCCTGCCCCGATCGCCCCAAAATCCCAGATGCAAAGTTTTTGTCGCCAAACACCTCTGCACCAAGCACTTGTGTCGTTCCCCCTCCCCAAAAAAAGAACCCTCTGCAGCCATTCAGAATTTCACCGCGTGATTACAGCGACGCACTGACATTTCACCCCCGTAATTTAACTGTAAACATGCCATCCATGTGTGTGAGCGTATGTGTGTATTACAACAGAACTCGAGGTTTCGAACATCTTTTATTTAATTTTCTTTAAAAAAAATTTTTAACTTAAATAAGTACACCCTTCGCCAAAAGGAAAAACACACCAACCTTAAAGAAATTTTTATTTTTGTAACAGGCTCTTGGGGCTGTTTGGAGTCCTCCAACCTGTGCACCTTCTTCCTCCGCAGTTCTCTTGCGCTCTTCCCGGAGCTCAAAGCTGTTGCTTCCTGGAACTTAGACTAGATGCGGGCGGCGGGAGAATGCAGTGTGGGAACCTGAGTCTAGAACCGAAAAGACAGCTTTCGGGAGCTTGTCAAGTTAGACGTGCTGGGGTCCTGTGGAGGGGGCAGAAAATCCCATCAGTCCTGCGGCCCTTTTCCCCCAGCACCGAGGGAAGCTCGCAGGTCTCTGGCTTTGGGGCTGAACGGCCACTGTCTACTTTTCCCACTCTCCACCCACAAAACAAACCACGGTAAAACTCCAGGAGGACGTCTGAGCCAAAGCTTCGCACACTTGGCTACTTGCACGGGCAAATAAATAAATAAGAAATTTAAGAAATGAAAAAAGCGCATGCTGGGGAGAAGGACACTGGAACGGTTGAGGCGAGGCCCGGGGCACATCCTGGTGGCCGCTCCGGGATGAAGGACGCACGCGAGCGCATGGACTCGGTGTGGTGGGAGAGTGCGCGAGTGTGCGCGCGGGAGCGAGGCCGCGTTCGTGTGATCGCAGGCTGGGCGGGGAGGGCGGTGGAGGGGAACCGGTGCGGGGAGCGCGCCGCGCCTGGTGGCCAAGGGTGCCCGGCTGGCATAGACGTGCGTGAACCCCTCACCTGGCCCCCACGTTACCCCTGAAATCCTGACAGCACGCGGCCGTCTCGCCGGACTTTCGTGGACTTGGAACTTTGAGTCGCACTCGTTGCCCACTCTGCAGGCCGCGACAGTAGGCGCTGGGGCCACGGAGCCGGGGGGAACAAGAAAGGGGGGCCGATATCGAGGCCCCGCTGTCCCCTCCCTCCCTTGGACTTAGGGAGCCATCCGCGGTGGGGAGGCCCTGGCAGGCGGGCGCAGAGCAGTGAAGGCCCTGGTGGTGGCAGCGGGCGGGGCAGGCGCTCGGGAGTCGGTGGGGACCCGGAGGGGGGGAGGGAGGACGGGGGACAGCAGAGGGGAGGAGAACGCAGAGAGGGGAGGAGCCGCGCGGCCCGCGCCGCTTCCGAACCGGAAAGTTGGTCTTGCCGAAGTCCCGCCACCCCAGCGAACGCACTCCGCTCCGGCCGCGAGCCTCCGAGCTTGGCCGGCCGCCGGAGGACCCCGCCGAGTGGACGACAGGAGCCGGGAAAGAAAGTCCGGACACGGGGGCACCTGAGCCGGAGCGGGCTGAGCGAGCTGAGCGGCGCCGGGACCCGCCGCCGAGGACGAAAGGCGGCCGGCCGGCCCGGAGCGCTGGCAGCGCGGCTCCCGAACGGTCCGGGCGAGACAAAGGCGCCGGGCCGGAGCCCTGCCGGCGGCCGCTCGCTCCGGGAGGGGCCGCCCGGCAGCGGCGGCGGCGGGGGAGGGGGGGCGCGGCGCGGGCGACGGCGCAGACACTCTATAAAGGGGCGAGCCCGGCGCGCCGGCGGAGACGGCGCCGCGCGGACGCCACCAAAGTTTGCAGCCTGCCCGGCGCGGAGGGGCTGCGGCCACGGCCCGCCGAAGCCGCACCTGGGCGACGGAGGAGCGCGGCGCCCCGAGCTCGGGCGGCGGAGCCCGCGATGTGAGCGACGTGGGGCAGCGCGCACCCAGGTCCGCGGGCACCGCGGCCCCTCCTCGCCAGCGCGGCCGCTAATTGCGAGAGCGGCCTCATTTGCATAGGCCGCCGGAGTCTGCTGGAGGCCGGCCAATCGGCGAGGCCCTCCGCTAATGGACATGCATTATTCACCAGCCTAATTGCTCAGCCCCATGCGCGGCCCGCGCAGCCGCCGCCGCCGCCGCCCCGCGCCCCGCTCCCCGC
>CAJQZJ010004760.1:10883653-10909963 GCA_907164525.1 Lophiomys imhausi
CGGACTGGTACTCCATCGAAGCGCGCGGGAACCGGAGAACTTTCTCCCACGCCCCAGCCGCGCGCCCCGCTCCCCGCGCCCGCCCGGTTGCCCCGCGCCCACCCCGCGCTGTCCCCGCCGGCCGCCCCGCTGATGCCTCTGCCCTGCACGGGGCCGGAGCGCCGCTAGCAGCATGTCTCGGCGCAAGCAGGCCAAGCCCCAGCACCTCAAATCGGACGAGGAGCTACCGCCGCAGGACGGGGCTTCGGAGCACGGTGAGGGCCGGGGACCTCAGAGTGGCCCAGAGTTCTGGGGCGCCCACCCAGGTTGGGAAGCGCGGGCGGTGGGAGCGACTGCGCGCGTCTTGGGAGTGGGAGAAAGTTCTCCGGTTCCCGCGAGCGAATGCTGGCTAGGAGTTCGGCCCCTCGGCCAGTCTAGCCAACCCGGACTGGTACTCCATCGAAGCGCGCGGGCGCGGAAAAGAGTTGCAGAACCAAGTAAACTTGGCGCGGCTGCTCGGACTTGGGGAGCTGCGAGCTCTGGGTGCTGAGACTGGGCTGGCGGTAGGACGGATCCGAGTCGGCTGGGCCGAAGACGGAGGCCGGCTCGCGGGGATCGGGCGGGAGGGGGTCTGCGCTGCCGCCACCGTGCTGCTCCGGGTCTCTGCGCCCACACGCTGCTTTGGTGGGCCAGGAGCTTCCGGAACGCGTCGCGACCCTGGTCTAGCTCAGACCCCAGGGAGAGCGCAGCAGCGCGGAACGGGTACCGGGCTCACCTACCACTGGACGCAGGCCCTGGAAGCCGCCGGCTGTCCAGCTTTGTTCGGCGTGCCAAGCCGATGCTCGCCTGGAGCCGACCCGGGGCCACCTAGGTGATCCTAGTCTCTGTTGCCTGCCCTGGATACCGCCAGCAGGCCGCCTCGGTTGACCCTCAGGCCGCGAACCCCGCGGTGTCCCAGAGCGTTGACAAATCCAATCATCCCTTTCAGAAGCAAGTGGGAAGTAAATGTCTCTTGGCCTTTGCTTAATGGCCGACTAGGGAATTGTGGGGCGCGAGCACAGCTGTTTCTTTTGGGGGCTAGTGCGTGCATGCGGTAGACCCTCAGCACGTTTCTGGCGGATTCCAAGTTTTCCCTGCGGCCTTTTCGTACTCTTTTGGATGCACCGAAATCGGGCGCTGGAGGTACCTTTGCAGTTCCTTCGGTGGTAGGAACTTTCTTCTAGAACCATCCAGAAGTGTAGGGCAGGCGCTCCGGAAGTTAGACACTGAAGAAGATGCGAATTTAGTATAATTGAACTTTGTCAACTTAAAGTTTACGGCACCTGAATCCGTGAGCCCCGAGGGCCAGTTTTGGCGCGCCTTGCCAGGGTCCCCAGGGCGCCGGCAAGGAGGCCGAGGAGGAGCGGCCGCGTATGACACAGTCACCCAACTAGTTCGAGGTAGAATAATTTATTCCTTAAAAGCCAACTTTTATGACCAACGTATTGAGAAATGTTTAGAGGCAGATATTAAGTAATCTTTTAACTATGAAAGTAATACCATCTTCAAAAAAGCCCCAAAAAGAAAAACCCAAATTCAAAACCATAACAAATAAACAGAATTTAAGGGTTTAACACACAGCGGTAAAGTTTGACAAAGCATTCAAGTCGCAGTAGAAAGTGAGAAAATGCCCACAGCAGCCCTGGAATGAATTAAATCAAATGGGACTCGTTGGGTCTTTTTGTTGCCGTGAGGTGAGGGACCCGCATCTCTGCAGCCAAGTCAGCCAAGATTAGAACAGGCGATATGCTAAAAAGAAGCGCTTGCATATGTTGGGTAGATTAGGGACAAAGAATCTTTTTGTCATGGAAATGGATTTTTTTTTGTTTTGTTTACTTCTTCACATAGAATTTCTCACACTTGGGTTGTTTTGTATTACCCTCAATGACTACATGATCAAATGAATGGATTTATTTCTGCCGAATGAGAAAGACAGTCTTTCCCTCAAAAGAACTACACTGCATCCCAGTGAGGAATTTTAAAGCTTCATTATTGCGGCTCCTGAATAGCTCAAAATCCGCTTTCACAGCCGCCCTAAAATGCAACAGTGTAAATACTTCTTCGCTTTGTAGGGTCGTTATCAAAATGTGCAATGTCTCCTTTTATTAAAGCATATTTTAATTAGTAGCGTAAAACCTCGTGTGTTTAACAATTAACAAGCTGAGGCACTGTTGTTCATTTTTAATTTCTCTTCAGAAATGTGAGTGTGGTAAAGTTAATCGTGTAAACACGTCGGAGGATATATAACCCCGACAGCGTTGAAAACCCCAGATAGTCAATTATTTACGAGTTCTCTTTTGAATTCTGCTCGCTGCTAGAATTTATTTCGAGACTCTCTGGTACCCAGGTTTTCCATCCTTTCCAGAGAGACGTTTTTATCCGGGCTGTGTTTTCTACAGTCATTCAGACTTCTGATCTCGAGGTTGCTACAGTTCCTCATCATATTTTGCAACAGGCCAAAAATAGCTTGTCTGAGGCTGAGCCCTAGTAAGCTGCATGTGCTGTTCGGTCTGAAGGATAGTTCAGGCAAACTACTAAAACAAGTTCTTTCTGATTTAATTGTTCTGAAGCAGATTGTTCATGGGGCATAAAAGATACTGTGTTCTCTATGAAGTCAAGGAATGTTCATGCTGCCTAAACTCTAAGATAACCAAGAAAAGTAGTTTTTAAAAAGATAAATAAACGGTTGTGTAAACTAAATCACTCTATTGTCATTTCAAGTCCTTATTTTTTTTTTACATGCAGAGGAGACAAATATGTGCTGTGTGAAGTTATAAGTGAGCTAAGTCTACAGTGTTTCAGAAATGAAGTAAATGATTCCTTTGTATCACTTTGGGTGTGACATGTTAATTAAAGCAGTAGGTCCATCTTTGTAGTAAAAATTGAAGGCTTTTGTTAATACCATACAGAACAGATACCATTTTTGTTAAATGAGAATAGTGGAGGGTAAAGATGCATGGTCATGGTGATTTCCGGAAGAAACTATATTTTTATGGTTTATTTTTCAGGATTTGGTTTTTGGACAAACAATGAAAAAAAAAGGCAACAATAGCTTTGGTTCTCTCCAGACCTTAGCACTGAAGGAATGAATTAAAACAAGCAACACTCCCTTATGGAAAGTTCTGGAGTCACCCTGTGATAAAATTTTATTTTAAGTTACTAAGACCTAAATCCGCAATAGAAACTGTTGTTTTAAATTGCTTATTCATGATTATTTCCCATTTTAGAAATTAATATGATTCAGCTTTGGAATTCAGTTAGATCTGTGATACCAATAATGATGTCTTCTGAGCCAGCTGAAGATTTTTGTTGTAAGAAAAACTAATTAAAACTTCCAATGGCAGTGCCATACTTAAGCCCCACCAAGAACTTTAAAGACAGTGCATCCGTGTGCCGGCAAAAGAAAAAGAAAAGCAGTTCCTAAAGATGTATTTCTCTGTCCTGGGAAAGTCTGTGTTTAAGGAAGAACAAAAGAATGTTGTAATTTAAAACAGTTTTTGAGGATGCATCTTCTTTGTGGGCACTAATTACTTCATGGTGCTTTTATTTTCTGCCAATTTACAGTTATGGCTATCTTAAAATTTCTTTCAAATGTGGTGAGTCTTCAACCTTACAGCTAACTAGTTGAATTCACAGACTGTTTAAGTTGAGGGAGAGAAAGCCACCAGTCCTCAGTGAAGAGATCTTTTTTCTTTTATCTGTGTATGCAGAGTTTGCCTCCAGCTTCACCCCCCCCCCAACCCCAGTGCTCACATTTACAATTCAGCATACCAAAAGGGACAATACAGAAGCCACTTTCTTACATCCACTGGCAGATTGTTTTCTCTGAAACATGAAAGGTAGAAAGTAAGTGAAGGGGGAGGAGGGAGAAAGAATTTGCAAATATTTCTTTTTAAAATAACACCCAAAAACTTAACCTGTTTAAAAATGTGTACTCCTAAAATGGGTGCCAATTAATTCCACCTTAAAGAGAGCTGATTATGAGATAAGAGTTAGGGAATTTTAGAAGAGTGTATTCTAAACTTTTCAAAGCCTATGCATAATCCAAGGTTTTCAGATGTGTTCAGACCGAGGGAAAGGGAAAGGTATGGAAGGGGAAGTACCAGGAAGTACTTAGCATGCTGATTATTTCTTTGTATCCAGAATGGTGGTGAAACCAGACAACAGTGGGTGAGATTTCATTTTCAGCTCTGCCATCCATCTCCTGGTGGCCTTAAGAGCATTTTCTTTGGGGATGAGGAATACAACAAGCAGAGCCAAGATTTCTGTTTTGTGAATTGACCATCAGTTGGAATTTAGCATTCTTATGTGTAAGTATTGGCACAAGGTCTTGTGTAAGTAAATTAAAAATCCTCTAAGCTGCTAATGCGATTTTTCACTATCTTTTAATACAGCAACCTAGTTTGGAGTGTCATTTAAAAAAATAATTTGATAAAAGAAAAGCCTTTCTTTTTTTCTCTTTTCCTTTATTGTTTTATTGGCTTTTCTTTTCCTCAATGATTTCTTGACTAGTTGCCAGTATAAGAAAGACCAGTGAGTCTAAGACAGTATCATGAAGATGTGAGCTAATTTTCCTGCTGGTGGGGCACTTCTGTAATTAAATATGTGCTGAGTTGCTACACATATGCAATCTATGTGACAATTCAATTTTAGTAATCTCTTTAAGTAAACTATTTTTAAGGTATCTTGGATTTTTCTATTGTAATTTCAATACAGTTATTTAAAATGTGCTTAACTGTGTGACTTCCAAACAAACAAGGCAAATCATGTTCCAGAAAGTGAAAAATACAGTTTTTAACAAAATAATGGCATGACCTTTATATAAGCTCGAGACCAAGATTGATTTGCTTCTTAATTAAAGGAAAGGGGTCTCGGCCACCAAAGGAAGCTGATGGTATCCATGTGGTTTCCCCTCTGAGGGTGGACCATTTCTCTCACCTCTAGCCTAGTTGGATGTGCTCTAGCAGGCTCAGTCCCTTTGCGTTCTTCACAAGCATGGTGACTTCATAGTACAGCATGAACTGTTTTTAAGTGTGGCCCTAGGAAAGGTGGGTGGCAGGATCCTGGCCAGCTTGCGCCTTCTCTCCCTGAAGGTGAGTCGTTAGGGGTGCTGTGACATGCCTTGCTGATTTAACCTTTGCCTGCCTTGCCCTGCCAGGGGTGGCCACTAGATGTCAAGCTCATAATACAATTAGTGCATCTGTGCTCTTGACCTTGGCAACAGGACTCGCTGCTGCCGTCCTGTTAAGTGTAAACTCGGAGTCCGAGTGTTAACTGGGGATCCCATGAGTTTGTTCCGTGCTATGCAAGCTTATCAAATGCCATCCAGTTCAGCACTAGTGTTTAGAGCTCTTGGAAGAAGAGAAACTGCCTTGCTTTTGTGTTAGCCATTACATCTTGAACGGTTTAATTAACCCTGCGGGTGCCGGGGCACTTTGTCCTCATTCCTCAGCATTACAGGTCCTCAGAGCGGCCTCAGATGAAGCTGTTTGATAATAGTCTTGTGTCATTTGTGCACATGCAGAGTCACTGGCATCATGGGGGAGGGTGGTGGCTTTTCCAGTATGACTTTCTGCTTGTATGCAAATTTCTCCCATAGAAAAGAAACAGCACTGGGAAGTGAATGATTTAATCCTCTAGCCCAGGTGCCTGAAGCCTAGCTGCTTCTAGGTGATCTCGACCTCTTTCCTAGCTGCAGTGTGTATAGAGTCGTCGTTTCAACATAGGCATTTTTTTCTGTACCAAATCCATTTTGCTAGCTCACTCAGTCTCACCACCACCACCACACACCTCACTAAGTGAGGGAGGGAGGAGCTAGAAGGGTTTGTATGTACTCTGATAGTGGACTTCAATCAAGTGGACACTTTCTAGGAGACACATCATGAAAGGATGTGGAATTCTTTGCGTCAAATTGTGGAGATCTCTGTATTTAAACCACCCTCACCAAATTATGATGGGGTTGCTGGCTTCTGCTGACATGTCTCAGGTCTGTGTTTTCTGTGAAGCACAAAGAGTGATGTGAGCATGAGCCTAGTATGACGGCTGGATGAAAGGCTGATTGTACAAGGCTTGAAGTGCAACAGATATCTACCAAAGTGACCTGTGTGCGCGCTGCTGCCTCAGATTTGTGTCCCATAAAGGGACAGTGTCTCTGTCCCTGGAGCCGCACCACAGATTAAAACTGAACCAGTTTAAAGAGAAGACGCCTGGGGCCTGTGCCACAGGTGGTCGTGACTTAACAAATTTGTGATGTGGGCCACTGAGAAAGAGGGAGTGTGTGGGTCAGCCCCGCGCTGAGCATAGCAAGACTGCCCTCCACTGTTCAGCTCTGTGAGCACACGCTTCCAGGTCTGGGGGAAAGGGACAGAAATTTTCTTTCGCGCCTGGAATTTCTTCTACATTGTTAAACACAGTGGGGGTCTCTATTTGTCCCCTCCTGTGACACAGCTTGGGCTCAGTGTGGCGATAATTCATCTTTCTTTATGGGATTCAAAGCTATCATAAGGAGTTAAAAAGAATTAATTTGCAAGAAAATAAGTGTCTCCAAAGAGTTTGAAAAAACTTGAGAAATGCTTGCTACATTTTTAAGAGATGGGAAGACAAAGGAAAAAGTAGGGTTTCTAGTCTGAAAGACCCACCTGGCATTTTAAAGTTACTAGTTAAAGAAGGGAAGTTAACATGTCTTTCTCTGCACTAAACAAACCCTGCCTTCTCTCTTTGTTAACTGAATAAATTAAAACTATGTAAGGAAAGTGTAGCAAAATAAAGGGAACCATAAGTCAGCAACTTTACTGCTGCTTTGTAATGAGTGAAATTCTTTACACTTCTGAAAAGAGAAAATAAAAATAGGCCTTGCTAAGAACTGTGCATAAACATTTGTATAGAGAAAGCATGGTGTCTCAAGTATCTTTATACATTGCAATGTTTTTCACTTGTGGCTTGAAAAAGATCATCATGTTCTAGAAGACAGAGAAAGCATGGTGTCATTTTCCAAAGTTAACCAGGAGTGAAAGCTGAGAGAATCAGGCACCGTGGTGGATGAGAATGTACTGAGAATCGGCAGATTTTTATTAAACATGCTATTTCATCAGTGAGTACAAAAATGCATGTCCTTTTAAGATGAGTGCCACGATGCTACTTGCCTTGTGGTTTTCTCTGAGGGACTGTGGGCCTTCCCCTTCTCTGCTAGCCATAAACATGACTCTTGCTCACAATGGAGTTAGGAACTGCTGTGGAATGACTAGAAATCAACCCCAAATTTATTTTTTAGCTCCTCAGTGCAGATGACTGTTACACTTCAAGCCTTGCACACAGGATAGTGAGGACTGTGTGGTTGGCTGGTCTGCCAACTAGGAGGAAGGCCCTTCTGGGAGGGAGATCCAACACCCAGATAAATTAGTTGGTCAACTAGTTGGCATTTTCTCTCCATACTGTATGAGTGTATGTAGCCTTTATAGTAACATATAATAAGATGCCTGCTTAATCCCTTCCTACTTAGTTTCAAATCTTAGTTGTTGAACAGCCAGTAGGCAAAAATATAAATTACTTTGACACAAATAAGAATGATTAGAATGGTCATTTTTAAAATCCCCTCCTTAAAAAAAAAGAAAGAAAGAAAAGAAAAGAAAAAAGAAAAGCAAAAGAAATAAAGAAGAAAAAGGAAAGAATACTAATAAATTGAACTGCTGATACATTTCTCAGAAGGTTTTTCACTGTTCTTTTGAAGCATATGCCTCCCTGACTCTGGATATCCGTAAATAAAAATTTTAAGCAATTTTAACTAGTGAGTTAATAACTTTCCCTTTTTAGCATAGTGGCCAGTTAGATGTAAGTTTAAGTGAAGCATGGTTAGATAATATAATCTTGGCTTTACAAGATGGCAGAGTTAAAGGCCACTAGCAGCAATGTGATAAAATTGTAAGGGCAGCAAGGACATCTACCTGGGTTTTCTTTTATGGAAAACAAATAATCATGTCAACTTCGCTCATAGACACTTTGATGCATGTCTGTGACCAAAAGCAGGTTGTAATTTAATTTCTCTCACTAGGCAGAATCCATCAGAAGTCAGCACTTGCAGTCGGTGATTCGGTCAGGGAAATCTCCCGTCTTTGGGAAAGCATTGCTGTGTTCAGTTATTTCTTGGCCATCAGTTCAGTTGAAGGGCATTTTGTTGCTTAAAAATATTCAGATACAGACAAACAAGTCCAGTTACATAGAGGGAACATTAATCTTTTATTTGTATTTCGGTTTATCTCCAACTTTTATGAAGGAGGTCTAGTTACATTCAAATTGGAAAACACAGTTATTGCTTGAGCCTGTGAGGCTAACATTGAAGTGTCTGTGTTACTGGCATTTTAAACAGACCCCAGCAGAAACATTCAGTGGTGGCTCTAATTTATTTGCCCCAGATAAGAAATGCAAATCGTATTGAAGAATTTTCCCCTCGCTAACTGTAGTTTTTTAAGATCACTCTTTTGCCAAAAGTGAAATTCATGATGAAGCTTGGCTCATAAGCAAATTGTTACCAGGCTTGGTTTCCTTAGGCTCATTAACATAAAGAACTGTTAACAGGTCTTAAGGGTCAGAATGCCTTTTCCTTACAATTTCCTCCTTCAATTTGGAAGGAATATAGGTGGAAGATCATTTTACTTTGAACAAAATATCTTAGGTTACGATAATTGTCGCTTAAGATTGCATTAAACAAAATGACATTATTTGGCAGAACCTTCTTAAATATTCCAAGCACACTTTGTACAGCTAAGAAACACTTGTAATTTAGCAACCCTTGCAGTGGAGAAAAAAAATTAAATTACCTGAGGGATCCCTTCTCATCTTCAGCGAGTTTGGAAGTGAACCCTAAAAACACTTAACACATTAAAAAAAAAAACTAATGGGAATGTAAAAATGCAAATCTTTAAGGTAAATAGAGAATTGTTTAGGTTGAGACCGGTTTGAAAAGCACCAATTTTCTGTGTCACAATGCTACACTTTGTCAATAAGGAAAATCTGGGAAATGTTCATTTGTGAAGGTATAACTTATTTACAGTTATGCAAATTCTTTCCTCACTGAATGCACTCTAATGATCTCAAAGTCAGCCCACTTTTAAGCATTTTCTGAATGAATTGTTCCTAACCCAGACTTAATATTAAAGAAAAAGTTCTTTTAGTAAGATACTGTTTGATTTTGTGTATTTAAGGTCTATATACCTTCAGTTTTTGTGCATACTGTATTTTTTCACCTTAAAGGAGGTGCATGTAGACTATATTTCAAAGCATTAGCAATTTTTAATTTGTTGGCATTTCCTTTTTTTAGAAAATACTAAAATTACACTTTTTATATCAAAGCTTTACACATTGGAACACAGCTTCTTATACTCAGTCTTCTGCTTAGTTATTTCTGTGCATCTGTACTTCTTAGTGCAAATGAGCTTTTTAAGGCCACTTAGGTGTGTGTGTATACACATATATGTAATATGTATGATGTATATATATGGTTTTAAAGACATTATTCAATTAATTAAAGAAAATAATAAGTGAAAATTGGCATTTTGTAAAACTTTTAAAATTAAGTTACTGGAATTTTCAAGTTCCTACAATTTGTTTGTTTGTTTTTATTCAATGATTTTAAATTTCTAGCTCCACCCCACCCCCATTCCATAACCTTAAGCAGGTTTACAATTAGTTTTGCATTGCATACATTGAGCAAAGTTGAGCATGGAGTATTTGTTTTGCTAACATGCCTATCTGCTATCTAAATCGGCTGTGTCTTTGCTCCTAGCTACCCTCAACCTCATTACAAATGCCTATTACGTTCCTTCCCCCATGCAGTAACAAGACTGACTGCTGCAGCCTGATCTTCGCACTGACTTTAGTTTAAAGGCCTATGGGGTTTATGGGCTGCAGCTCTAAGTTCTTTCCCCTTCAGATGGCTTAGCCAGTTAAGAAAATGCTAATTGAATGCTGCTAATAATTTTTAAAGGCATGTATAAATTACCTGGAAATAATAGCCTCATGGAAAGCAACAGACCAGCCGCAAAAATATTTTTATTTCATTTTCCAGGAGAGGAGCAGTGGGGGTTTCCTGGACAAAATTAAAATATAAAAAAAAAATTACTCTGCTCAGTGTGGGGCTGAATTAATCTCCTCCCCCCCCAAAAAAAAACCCTAAAAAGAGACTGTTTTGGGAAGTCCATCTGCTAGTGTTAGAACCCCAGTGCCTTTTCAGACAGGACTGGCATTTGTTCTTCACCTCAACTTTGCACATTTGACAAAGAGCTTACTTGCCTGTGACATTTTCTGGGTTCAACCAATCTGTGGCTGTCACTCCATTTGCAAGCTGACAAAAAACCAACACCAACAAAAACCCTTCGAGTCAGTGGCACCCAAGCTGGCACGCAAAACCAGGCAGCAGTGGGCACCACATCCCACCACAATGAACCAAAAAGCAGAGCCAGAAGTGTCACTCGGTGTGGATTTCTCCTTCCCATACAGCTATTTATTTGATCAGGTGTGAATTAGAGTTGTTCATTAAACACGGTTGTTATTCGGCACAAGAGGGTTAGGGGAGACAGAGGAAGTAGCTGCCTACAACAGTAATTAAACATGTGTAACCAATTAGAGGCTTTTCCACGATGGTGCAAGCATATAATTTGCTAAGTCTTTCTATGAGAATAGATGAAAATAGGTACAAAAAGTGTGTCTGACTACAACATTCTCATGTTAAACATGTCAACATCAATGAACTTTAAATATATAATTCCTAGTTTGTTAGCAAGCCACTGAACTCTATTGGCTAATCACAATAACATGCAATTTTAAGTTCATTTTGCCAAAGAATATTGCATCTGATAGAATCAATTAATTGTGCTAAAACCGATTCATTTTAAGCCCAGATATATTAGTCATATGACAAATCCTAAAATGCAGAGGGCTCTGCTTTCTGAAAGAGAAGTAGGGACGAGAAGGACATCGCTATTAGGATCTTAAGAAGTGCTTATAGTTTCTTTGTTATGCTCACAAATTATAGTATTTAGCTTAAATTTCCTACGTGAAATAAATGCCTATTGATTCGAAAGGTTCAGTGAGATCGTGTTAGATCAGCACCACCTCAGCCAGGCTTAGAAATGATAAATCCATGAGTCCAGACCATACCACACAGGCTTCCTGTCAGGTGTTGGTGTGTGGGAAAGGTTACGGATTAGCTCAGCAATGTTAAGTGAACTGGCAGAGGCGTCTCTAATTTTGTTGGAAATGAGGAAGCCGGATGGTAAAGGGGAATCCTAATGAGCCCGTCGAAGGCTGGCTTTGTACCCAACAGACAGGGTGGCTGCGGATTGTATGAAGACATCGGAAATCGATGGCTTCTATGGAATTTCATTAAGAAGCAGTATCCACAATTGATAGAGCCTCATAATTTGATGGATTGTGCTAAGAAAATGATTAGCTAGCTAGAAAGAGTCATAGAACACACACGCTGGGACGTCAGAAATGTTGAAGTGGGGTAATTTGTACAAAATAAAAAATATTGATTTTACTGATGTGCAAAATTTTGAGATGGAGGGCGGCTGTCTGGTGGAGCCTGGCTGATGTAATCTCTTGGTTTCTTAGGCGTCCCTGGGGACGGTGCGGAGGACGCAGACAGCGGCAGTGAGAGCAGGAGCGGCAGTGAGGAAACCAGTGTGTGTGAGAAGTGCTGTGCAGAGTTCTTCAAGTGGGCAGACTTCCTGCAGCACAAGAAGACCTGCACCAAGAACCCACTGGTGCTGATCGTGCATGACGATGAGCAGGCGCCGCCCTCCGAGGACTTTCCAGAACCTTCTCCAGCCAGCTCGCCCAGTGACCGCACTGAGAGTGAGGTGGCTGAGGAGGTGGCGCCCACGGAGGGCAGCGAGGTGAAGGCAGCTGCAAAGGAGGCAGAGCCCATGGATGTGGAGGCATCTGCGGACAAGGGCCCTCCAGGCCCGGGTGTGCCCCCAGCACCACCGGCTCTGCCACCGCAAGCGGAGTCTGCGGTCTTCAGCATGCCTAGTACCAATGTGACGCTGGAGACGCTGCTCAGCACTAAGGTAGCCGTGGCACAGTTCTCGCAGGGTGCCCGTGCAGGCAGCACGACAGGCGCTGGTGGCAGCGTAGGCGCTGTGGCCATCCCCATGATACTAGAGCAGCTGGTGGCACTGCAGCAGCAGCAGATCCAGCAGCTCCAGCTCATCGAGCAGATCCGCAGCCAAGTGGCCCTGATGAGTCGGCAGCCTGGGCCTCCACTGAAGCCCTCGGCCAGTGCCCCTGGAACCGCCTCCGTGCAGCTTCAGGGCCTGACTCCTCAGGCTGCCCTCCAGCTCTCTGCTGGACCCGCCACTGCCTCCGCTGGCTCAGGCTCCACCCTGCCAGCGGCCTTCGATGGCCCGCAGCACCTGCCACAGCCCGCATCTGGTACAAGTGCCTCGTGCAGCGCAGCTTCCGGTCCTGCGGAATCCGGGGCACACCCAGCCTGCAGCAGTGGCCCTGCTCCAGGAGCCGTGGCCACTGCATCCAGCGCAGTGGGCAGCTCGGTGCAGCCCCCAAACGCATCTACACCCCCTGCGCTGGGTCCAGGACCCCTCCTCAGCTCAGCCTCCAACCTGCCAAACCCTCTGCTACCTCAGACTTCATCCAGCAGTGTCATCTTCCCCAACCCGCTGGTTAGCATTGCTGCCACCGCCAATGCCCTGGACCCTCTGTCGGCTCTTATGAAGCACCGCAAGGGCAAGCCCCCTAACGTGTCAGTGTTTGAGCCCAAGGCCAGTGCTGAGGACCCTTTCTTTAAGCACAAGTGCAGGTTCTGCGCCAAGGTCTTCGGCAGCGACAGTGCATTGCAGATCCACCTACGCTCCCACACAGGGGAGCGGCCCTTCAAATGCAACATCTGTGGGAACCGCTTCTCCACCAAGGGCAACCTGAAGGTCCACTTCCAGAGGCACAAGGAGAAGTACCCCCACATCCAAATGAACCCCTACCCTGTCCCAGAATACCTCGACAATGTGCCCACCTGCTCCGGGATTCCCTACGGCATGTCCCTGCCCCCAGAAAAGCCAGTGACCACCTGGCTGGATAGCAAGCCAGTGCTGCCCACTGTGCCCACGTCAGTAGGGCTGCAGCTACCCCCCACTGTCCCTGGCACCCACAACTACACTGACTCCCCTAGCATCACTCCTGTCAGCCGTTCCCCACAGAGGCCCTCTCCAGCATCCAGTGAATGCACCTCTCTGTCTCCAGGCCTCAACAATACCGAGTCTGGTATCACAGTGAGGCCTGAGTCGCCCCAGCCACTCCTTGGCGGGTCTTCGCTTACTAAAACCGAGCCAGTCAGCCTGCCTTGCACCAGCACAAGGACAGGGGATGCCCCTGTGATAGGGGGGCAGGTCAGCGGACTGCCCACGTCAGTGGGCACCGCTGTCACAGACAGCGCCCGCCCCAGCCTTGGTAGCCCTGGTCTTCCGGCCGTTTCTGAGCAGTTCAAGGCCCAGTTTCCTTTCGGTGGACTGCTTGACTCTATGCAAACGTCAGAGACCTCAAAGCTGCAGCAGTTGGTGGAGAACATTGATAAGAAGATGGCCGACCCAAACCAGTGCATCATCTGTCGCCGCGTGCTCAGCTGCCAGAGTGCACTGAAGATGCACTACAGGACACACACAGGGGAAAGGCCCTTCAAGTGCAAGATCTGCGGCCGCGCCTTCACCACCAAAGGCAACCTGAAGACACACTTTGGGGTGCACCGTGCAAAGCCCCCGCTCCGCGTGCAGCACTCCTGCCCTATCTGCCAGAAGAAGTTCACAAACGCTGTCGTGTTGCAACAACACATCCGTATGCACATGGGGGGACAGATCCCAAACACGCCGCTGCCTGAGGGCCTCCGGGAGGCCATGGACGCTGAACTGCCTTTTGATGAAAAGAACGCAGAGACCCTGAGCAGCTTTGATGATGACATTGATGAGAACTCCATGGAGGAGGACTCGGAGCTGAAGGACACGGCCAGCGACTCATCCAAACCACTTCTTTCCTACTCGGGGTCCTGTCCGCCCTCACCCCCGACTGTCATCTCCAGTATTGCTGCCCTGGAGAATCAGATGAAAATGATTGATTCAGTCATGAACTGCCAGCAACTGGCCAGCTTGAAATCAGTGGAAAATGGGTCTGGGGAAAGTGACCACCTGAGCAATGACTCATCATCTGCGGTAGGTGACCTGGAGAGCCGAAGCGCGGGCAGCCCTGCCCTATCTGAGTCCTCATCCTCCCAGGCTCTGTCGCCTGCTCAAAGTAATGGTGAGAGCTTCCGGTCCAAGTCACCAGGCCTTGGCCATCAGGAGGATCCGCAGGAGATCCCACTGAAGACGGAAAGGCTGGACAGCCCACCCCCGGGTCCAGGAAATGGAGGTGCCCTGGACCTGACGGCAGGCCATCCTGGTCGGCCACTCATCAAGGAGGAGGCCCCTTTCAGCCTACTGTTCCTGAGCAGAGAGCGGGGTAAGTGTTCGAGCACTGTGTGTGGTGTCTGTGGCAAGCCCTTTGCTTGCAAAAGTGCGTTGGAAATCCACTACCGCAGTCATACCAAAGAGCGGCCATTTGTCTGTACAGTCTGCAGGCGAGGTTGCTCTACTATGGGTAACTTAAAGCAGCACTTACTCACACACAAGTTGAAAGAGCTGCCTTCTCAGGTGTTTGACCCCAACTTTACTCTAGGTCCCAGTCACAGCACGCCTAGCCTGGCCTCCAGCCCTGCGCCCACCATGATCAAAATGGAAGTGAACGGCCACAGCAAGGCCATCGCATTGGGTGAGGGCCCAGCCTTACCAGCCGGGGTCCAGGTCCCTACTGGGCCCCAGACAGTGATGAGTCCTGGCCTGGCACCCATGCTGGCACCCCCACCACGCCGGACACCCAAGCAGCACAACTGTCAGTCATGTGGGAAGACCTTCTCCTCAGCCAGTGCCCTGCAGATCCATGAGCGCACCCATACTGGGGAGAAGCCCTTCGGCTGCACCATCTGTGGCAGGGCCTTCACCACCAAGGGCAATCTCAAGGTAAGAGGGCCACAAGTCTGAGGCGGTGGTCAAGCCATGTGGCACCTGTGGAGGACCCCTGAGCCCCTTCTCTAGGCTACCTGGCAGAGGTTCTGTCTTCACCCTCATGTGTATGTATGAGTACACACGTGTGAAGTGGATTGTTTGTACATATACAGTGTGAGTGTAAATAGAATGTTCATGTATATATACAAGTGTTTATGAGTAGCATATTTATGCACATGCATGTGCACATACCTAAAAGATATGCAACCCATTAAACAGCAGTAATTGAAGCAGGAACCCATGTTTCACCCAAGGAGTGCATGTCTACCTGCTCCTCTGATGGTATCAGCCTGCTCCAGGCCAAGGGTCAAGGGTCATGATACACACTTAGTGAGCAAGCCCAGGACACAACCCTCTTGAATCTGATAACAAAATAAACTTAGCCCTTAAACGTTAGCATATAATACAAAGATGAGACTTGCTCTGTGAGCTCTAGAATGTTCTATCATCTATGTGACTGCAGACAGGGCCTCTGGGAGGGACGCTGGGTGAGAAGTTTCCTAGCACGTGAAGCCTGGAGTAAACAGACATTGTGTTGTGTCTCTGCTTAAGACCAAGTGCAGCTAAGTGTTTTCCATGGAGACTGACTGCCTAGTGGCAGATATGGCAGATCCTTCAGATGCCAGGGTGTGCTGCTGGCCTCAGCTAAACCCATACCCCATCTAGGCGTCAGCAGCCTCTCCAGAGAAAGCTGGTGCTCACTATCTGTGGCTTCTGAGCTGAGCCAGCACTGGCTGAACAGGAGCCTCCCTGCTCTGGGTGGCCCAGAAGGATCTTAGCACTCATTTTTCATGTTTGAGAGGAAGCAAGAAAGGAGGGAAGCTGAAGACTTCAAGACCTTTTAAAGGTTTGAAAGTGAACTGGGGAGATAGCTGAGCCTAGTCTACTTGTAGAGTTCCAGGCCAGTAAGAGAACCTATCTCAAAACAAACAAACAACCCCCCCCAAAAAAAACCCAAGGACTATGCTTGAAGAATAACAGTAGGGATTTCCCTCTGATCTCCACATGCACACGCCAAGGTGGGGAATGGATGAAGTTGTGGACAAGCGCCTGTATCCTTAAAGCTTTAGAACATATTCTAGTAGTCTTGTGGGTTTCTTCCTCATGTGGTTGTGTGTGTTGGTGTCTAACAAGTTTGTTCCCTTACACACTGGTTTTGCTTTTTATGTTCACAGAATGAGATACTGTGTGTATAATACAAGGTTACAAGGTGCTGAAGAAAGCTCACCTAACTGCATTCTGTTGAACCCAGGCTAATGCTACAATGTGCCTAACATGAAACATTGAAGCCAAGACATAGCTGCCTCACAATTCTAGGCTTGCTTACTTGTGGCTTGTCTCCCTGTGTCTCCCACAGGTACACATGGGCACCCACATGTGGAACAACGCACCTGCGAGGCGTGGCCGCCGCCTGTCTGTGGAAAACCCCATGGCCCTGCTCGGTGGTGATGCTCTGAAGTTCTCTGAAATGTTCCAGAAGGACTTGGCAGCCCGGGCGATGAATGTGGACCCCAGCTTCTGGAACCAGTATGCTGCTGCCATCACCAACGGGCTTGCCATGAAGAACAATGAGATTTCTGTCATCCAGAATGGAGGCATCCCTCATCTCCCTGTAAGTCTAGGTGGAGGTGCCATCCCGCCTTTGGGTGCCATGGCTGGTGGGGTGGACAAGACACACACTGGCAGTAGTCCACCCATTGTCAGCTTGGACAAAGCAAGCTCAGACACGGGATCCAGCCGGCCATTCACAAGGTTCATTGAGGATAACAAGGAGATTGGAATAAACTAGCAGGATACACTTAAGACTCCATCCTCCTGTTCTGTCCCATGTCCACTCTTCACAGTTTGAGCCTCAGGCTTTGGGCCCCACATGCATAGGCGCTCATTAACATTTTACCCATGGCAGAAAATACCTGTCCCATGTGGCTGCGGTAAGGTGGCCCGCTGAGTGCTGCACGGCTGGTACTTCCTTTAACAGTGGGTTTGACTCTTCTTAAGAACTCTGCAACATTTTAAGTACATTTCAGAAAAAAGCTATGTGCTTGGAAAACAGCCTTAGGAACCGAAAGAGCTCAGACCATATCTACTTCATTTCTCCTATAAACCCAGTGACCCCCTTGCGTGGGGGCTCAGGGTCCCCTGTGGTAATCCAGTGAGCTGCATTCAATGGTTTTGTTCAAATTCTGTAAACACTTGAACTCTGTTTTAGAGACTCTTTGTCTTGAAGAAGCAGCTCAGTGCTCCAAACGCTGTGTATTATGACAGTCTCTTCGTCTATAGTATTTATGTTAAGATTATGCGGGTAACAGACTATAAAATAGCCCAAACTTAAATGAAGATTTTGTATCACAGAATACATCTGGCTATGTGATTTTTTTTAAAGCAAGATTTGTTTTATTATAAATAAGTGGATTAATTCAATGCAGGCAAAATTGTGACATTCTATTGGGAAAGATAGCATGCTTTTTGTGTGCAAGTACCTGTCAGTAACATCCCCCCTTTTTAATTTAAATGTTTGTAGCTGCTATGTGAACAGTTGTTCTCTAGTGTGGTCTGTAGCCCTGCGATCGACTGGGAACAAGCTACAGACGAGCATCACCGTAAAACAATTCACAGCATTATAAACAGTTGTGAGTAAATATTTCACATTATCAAAGCTGTATAATAAAGAGGTAATGTTTGTATAATGTGGTTGCAAATCTTAATTTATACAATTGCACTTTTAGTATTTTGTATTAGGGAGGTTTGTCTATAACTTGAAAATTTAAAAAAGATGTAAAGTATTTTATAAATAGTACTTCGGTTTAAAGAAAATGGAGAAAAAAAAAAACAAGTCACAATTTATTGGTTTGTCTTAAAGTTGAACATGAGAAATCTATGCTGTTTAAACAGAAAAGCCACCAAGACTTGTCAGCACCTCAATAAAATAAGGCCTGCCATTTCTTAAATTAACATGATTTATTTAACTTTTCTACAAAACCCGTTGAAAAACTGTGAGCACCCTAACAAAACTTTGACAAATTAATCTTAGTCCTGTGACATAGAAAAAGCAAGGAAACAACAGAGTGAGTGCTGTACAAGTGTGATTTTCCTGTAGACTCGCCTCTGTCTCCCTCACACATGATATGTGACTGCCACATATGCTGGTCAGGGCGCAGATGAGATGGGAATATCTAGTGTCTGGCAGTATAATCATCCATAACTTTGACATTTTCTAAGTTCATGATCTATTGTCTTTTCAAGTGAAAACACAGTGCAGTGTCTTGATTACTCAGAATTTGATCTTCTGCGAGCGACTTGTCTAAAGTAAGCAAAGATGCCGGGAGGCGGGGCTGAATCAAAACTTGACCGTCAGTGTTGTGTGTTCTACCTCATTTTTGTGCATCGCAAGCATGCTGGGATGTGACATGGTGAACTTCCAACAGAATTGCTGAAGACAAACCGTGGATAGCTGGGTACCTCGGCAGGGAGCTGTCTGCGCCTGAAGGCTACACCAGACAGTGTGAAACAGAATGATAGAGCAGTCACCTCATACAACTGAACCAACAGGAAAAGGCACTGCCCGTGGCCGAGCAGAGAGCTTCTGGGCTCATTAGCTGTTCCAGTCTTTGGAAATGAACACTGAACTCTCTGACTCGGTTTTCCATGTAGTGAGGTGGAGCATCTCCAGGCCATGCCATCTCTTGCTTGGGG
Organism: Lophiomys imhausi; assembly: GCA_907164525.1. Lineage (NCBI taxonomy): Eukaryota > Metazoa > Chordata > Mammalia > Rodentia > Muridae > Lophiomys > Lophiomys imhausi. Next base: position 10,902,466 of record CAJQZJ010004760.1, read on the forward strand.
CAAAGGACCAGGTGCTTCGGCTTTGGGAAGAGGAAGACAAGGTGGCTTAACGTCACCGTGCTTTGTCAGTTGAATGTCTTGTTATTTATCCATGTCCTATTGGTGTGCCCCCCCCCCTCGTCTTGGTTGGTATTTGGTACCATGTTAGTGTTCTTTCTTCTCTCAAAAGAATGTGTATATAACTTAAGAAAAGAGAAATGTAAAGCGTTATAAATGAGACGGCTGATGAAGGTACAGTGACCACCCCCATTCTGTGTTCAGGGCTGGCTGTCCCTCTGCGTGGCGAAGAGAGACACTATTTTTATACCACAAAACCACGTGGGGTCAGGGCCTCCCAGAACCAGCCAGGGTGTTTGGTAGACCCAATATATTTTATGATTAAATTTCGTGGCTTGACACACCTACTGACTGAAATGGATGTCGTAGTCTAGGGTACTATTTTTGTCACATGGAACTGAATAAAATGCAGGATGTCATATTATTTCTGAATCGTGTTCCCTGATTCTTCTCGGTGGAATTTGCAGTGCTGGCCATTTGTGGGGGATGGATGTCTGTGGTGTTTTCCCTGGGGAAAGTCAACAAGGGTTGGCAGCTTATATTAAGCAATATCTAGGAGTACTTACATCTTGATTTTTTTTTTTTTTCAGTGCTGGCATAGCACCTAGAGCTCTATACAAGCCTGCGTGTTAGGGAAACACCCTGCTACTGGTCTGTATCTCCTTCCTTTGATCTCCTCCCCAAAATCATTCTAATTGTAAATATTGTTTTACATATATGTCATGGAAAAAGATGCAATAGAGATGCTTGCCAGAGATTCTGCAGTGGCCAAAGATGACTGTGCTTGGGATTGCCTCTCCCATCATCCTCCCTGAGTGAACATGGCAGCTTTTAGCTCACTTGAACCAACAGATGTATCAGGAACGTGATGGAAAAAAAAGTTCTTTTAGGAATGAGAAAGACATCAATCAGTAATCCACCTGGCCATGCCCCCATTACAGTTCCCAAGCCTTAAAAATTAAACTGTGTTGATGTGCTTGACCTAAGCCAGACAGTAAATTTGGCCTTTTAAAAAGAAATAGCAAACATTCCACAACTGTTTAGAATCATCAACGTAAATTAAAATTCAAGAGAAAAAGGACCTACCTCTTCTATTTCAAAATTATTTTTAGGTAGCAAGTCTGAGGTATCTGGGCTTAGCAAGTGTGGGTTCTACTTCTGATACCAGCTCCAGTTACTCAAAAGAATCACAAGTGGAAACAATCCCTAAACATTATTTAACCACATTTCTATTCTGACCAATTTCTATTCACTGAGGGAGCCACTAACATTTAAGCTAGTTAAAAGCAGTGCGACAGGGCCAAAAAGGAATCATCTTGTCCCTGTGGATGACGGTCGGCTGTACATCTCCCTGATTCTCTTTCCTGTGTGGCAGACAATACCTGGTCCCATGTGGTATTTCACAAGTACAACAAACGTCAGGGACATTTCTTTATTCCTAAGCAGTATCTGCGCTTCCAGGCCACCAGCTTCAAATCACTGCCGTCCCTGGGCTGCATGTCACTAGCTGCAGACGCCTGAACCCTTCCTCCTGGTATACGCTTGAGGCAAAGCAGTGATGATGTGTGACTATGGCGCTTTGTCTACCTGTCCCCACCTACCCTAAGTAGGCCTAGCTCATTTACTAAATACCAAGGCTAAAAAAGAGTGAACACTTGCTTGTTTACTGTTGGGGTTTCTTGTGACTGAAGGTATACTTGGACAGGGGGGACACATTTATGGCTATTAGCTGATTTGGGCAATGCTAAAATTTGATCTCCAAAAATATTTCTTATGATAATAGGGGAAATTCTTTCCCTTTTTACATAAAGAGAACTGGTATTAACTGAGCATTCTTCACAAAGGGTGGGGGATGTAATAGCAAGTCACAATACAGTCATCTCTTGCACTGTGGTACTGAGTCAGGGGCATGAGTGGGACTGGGTCTCCATTTGTCTGGTATGCTCTGTAGAAGGTCACGCCAGGAGCTAACACGGACAGTGTGTCTGCTAGAGACAGAGTCTTCCCTCCTCTCACTCAGCCTCCTTATCTGTAAGAACTCAGATGTCATGATACACTCAAATCCCTCCACTTCTAAAATTTCTTTTTTTTTTAAACTACCAATGAATACCTTCCCTGCCATGATTCAATGTACAGAGAAATTGATAGTATTCATATATAGAGAGAATGTGAACAATTGCCTAAGAATATTATCTCATACTATATAGAAAGACTGCTGAAAGAATTCTGTGGAAAAATTTTTGGACCATGAAAATGTGTTTCTTCTACCCTTACACAGGAAAACAACAACAATACCACATTCAGCTTGTTGGCACTCTTTTCAATGTTTTACCTGTGGTAAAACAAAAAGCATTCTCCGTGAACACTACACTGACTTCATTTTCTGTTAGAAAACAGATATTTAAAGTGATTGGCTGATTTTTTTGTATACATTGCATACAAGTGCACACACAGGTGTGCAAGCCACTGAGGAAAGTGTGAGTGTTCAGATTAATGTGACAGGTACTTCCTGATCTTTAAAATTATTAGAGAAGCCAAATCAGGTAAGTTGCTAACACCCTGATTTACAGCTCTATCTGTGTTTCGGGTGTCTCAGCTTCTAATTTAGACAAGGCTGACTTTGAGCACAGCATTCACTGAGCCCAGAGGGAAACCTGGCGGGAAAGTCAGGAGGGCCACCAGGACAGAGGAGAGGGTGCCACTGGTGTCGGCATGTGTAAACAGAAAGCAAGTGGCCACTGGGTCCTGTCTGTGGGCTAAGAGGGGAAATATGACCACTCACTGTGCAGGACTCAAACATGGAAATACACATTGGATTGTGAATTTCCAAATGCGATTATTTGTGAACAAGGAGATTCTATAGCTCACCCCCACATATTTTCTGAATTGGTATGACATACATACTTTTTTTTAATTCTAAAATTATCTGAAAACTAGAATTTTTACAGAGAAGCATGAGTCATTTCCTCCACGTCTCATCCAAGCAGCATTTAACTCCTCACTGGTTTCATTAGTTTATGTTCTTCCTGGCTTACCTTACAGAGCATAGATTTTAAGGCCAGTGGGGTGAATTTTGTTCATTTGTTTCTTTGTTTTTGTGTTGTTTTGTTTGAGACAGGCTCTTTCATACATTGTCCTGGCTGTCCAGGAACTTACTACATGACGAGGCTGGCCTCAATCTCACAGAGATTGACCTGTTTCTGTCTCCTATATTCTGCCATTACAGGCATATACTACTATACCCATATGAGATGAAAATTTTTAAATGACAAAGGTCATCATATTTTTTTAGAACCAGCAGTTCTTTTGATTATACTTAAGATACAAAATGGTTCTGCTTTTTCCCCCTATTTGTTACATCAAGAACAATTAGAAACAACCTCTCTTATGATCCTAATTTACCCATTAGAAATGTGAGACACCCTTCATGCCAACAGTGATGTTGAAGAAATGAAAATGGGCCTGGAAGAAAAAATAGTTTCCACTGTAAACGACCACAGTTTTACAAATATTTTATGAGAAACTGCTTAAGGCCTTCCTCCTCACAGTTTCAAAGATTGTCAAATGAATTAGATTTTGATAGAAATCCATCTCAGCCTTTATTTTTCTGTTGGTTTTGCACTGTGACTTTTAGTAATGTGTGTAAATTTCCTCTTGAGTGCTACAGTCATCTGGAAGCTCTGCTCTTCATCAGTTTCACCCAGGAGATCTGAAATCTTCCATGAGACAAGTATAATAACCAGATATATTTTTTTTTAAATCTGGAGCTCTAAAAAATATACTTGAATTCCAAAGACATCGGCATTGGGAAACAATTCTATTATTTGTCACCAATGTGTAGCTACTTCTCCAATAATAAGTTGAAACAGCTATAATTTCACCCCAGAAGTGTCTGGGTCTTTGTTACTGAGGAAAGAGCTCTGTAAGATCAATTCCAGGCAGGATTCCTGCAATTGGTGCAAATGAGCTTCACTGATAAATATTTATGAACAGTTTTCCTCGGCCAAACTCTGAGCCTGTCCTACCTGATCTCGGGGTGTTTTGTAGATTCTGGAACCAAGTCTTACAGGTAAGTCACAGATCTCCATCGCCCGTTCTCTGTGTTGCCTTCCCTCACCCAGAATTTAGCTCATGGCCCGTTTGCTGGTTTTGCTTTCTGTTTTGTTATTTTGTTGTTGTTCTCACCCCCATCTGTCCTGGATTACTGAGGAACATGGGATATCAATTTAATTATAATAACAGATCTGGATACAGATCTCTAAGCCAAGCCGTGGCCTGTGGCATCTTTTTCTTCTGGCCTGACTTAAATTCTCAGTTTTAGAAGGGCAGGCTCAGGGGTCGTAGGAGAAATTAAGATCACAGCTGGATCGTGCACTTACTAGAAGACAAGATGAAGGCTTTGTTACAAGCTATGAAAAATCTGCTGCTGAGTGTCTGGACACCCTTTCTGGGCTGTGGTGTGCTCAGCCTAGCCCTTCCTGGTAACTGTGGGCCTAGGGATCTGTGGACAGGCATAAGGCATGCTACGTCCCATGCATGTGTTGTCTCCCACCAGTGAGCAGGCTGCCTGCAATGGGAAAGCAAGAACACTCCAGGATTAGTCACATCATAGATACAAACAGAAAAATTCATTTTGACTCCTTTGCACGTAATGTACAGAGATGGAACCAGCTTTATGCAATCTAGGGCATCAAGTCAATAATTGTAGGCTATGTAAACATAAATACATTAAAAGAGAATCATAATCACACACCAAAACCAAAAACAAAACAAAGCAAAAAGAAAGAAAGAAGGAAAGGAAGAAAGGGTCACCGTACCTAAATATATACTGTTTGGAATGAAGGAAGAACCTGGACACAGGAGCTTGCAGCTTTAAAATAAAAAATTAAAAAAATTTTTTTTATTTAATATGGCCTTTTGACAATTTCACTTTGAAAATCTTGAACCCCAGTTTTTAAACTTACAGCTTTTTGGTAAGAACAAACTCAAATTGTTTGCTTCTGTGTTTTAGCATTTATAGCTTCTGCATTTATTGACAGGTAGTAAGTCCCTGCAAGGACTCCCTCAAAGTGAAAGAGGCAAACTGCATCAGGTCAGCACATCCGCCTTTGCGGAATGACATATTCAGCTCTAACTATGAAGCAGGGCTAAGCTTAGGTACTTCATGTCATTCTTCCTGAGCAAAGTTGAAGATAACTCCCTTCACTTTGTAGACACAGATAAAAAAGCCAGCACATGCTTGCAAAGTTGGGCTAATATTCCATTAGAAAGGACTCCATATTTCCCCAGCTCAGCTCAGTATCTCTTGCATCTTCCGGGGATTTGTAACTGAAGAGACCGGAGGCCTCTCCTGCAATAACAGAATGCTCATAACTTAGAGGAAGTACTTTGTGGGCCCAGGAAGGTGATACCCTGCCCAGGAGGCTGGTCTCCTCAAAGTGTACAGCAATTCACCTTCTGTGTTTTCTAAAAGCTACTGAAGGATCCCTCTGAAGCGTGGAACCCAACATAAAAGAACTGTGACTTTTCCAAACACTCCAAATGCCTTTCAGATTTATAGATAAAATGTGTCCAAACAAGTTGCCAGGCTACACAGAATCCTGAAAACCCAGAGGGTGCTCCAGTGCTCTGTGTGCCTTTAGTGGCATCTCGCTTGGACTCCTCCATAACCCACCATGGATTGAGGGCTCACTTCTGAGCTTATTTCTGACAACAGCTTCCTGGGTGGTGACTCACATGGAGTCTTCACATGTCTACTTCTACATACCTGAGTCATACAAACGTTCCTGAGGCCTGGCCCTGGATTTTGAGGGTGTGGTCACACCTCTGGGTCTCTGTCAAATAGAGAATGCCCCAGTCCCCACCAATACACAGAGCCCTGGAGCCTGTCCCCAGTAATGGGGCATTTACTTACATAGTTAGGGAAGCCTGGAGAACAACCTGAGGATAGAGGGTATCTGGGTGTGGGAACTTAAGGCTTTGAATGATCAGCTGGAACTGTATGGGGCCTCTGGGGCCCTGGGTGGCCAGTACCTTCTAGCCAATCCCTATCCAAGTCCCTTGCAGCTCCTATAAACAAGGATGGGGCTAGCAGGGAGCATGAGCTGGGATCACCAGCCATTCTGGAACTTCCCCAGAGAGAATGACTGCTCAGTACCTCATGGCTGTCCTGGCTTCAAGGAGATCCTCTAGCCCTGTGAGAGGGACCAAGGCTCATCCAGGCAGAGCCAGAGTGGCATGGGCAGGCACTCTCTCTGTAAAGCGGGTTGTCCAGGCCCTTCTACAATGCAAGATGAACTGGAAGTGGATAGATCCCCTGCCGTGGGAGGCAGAACTGACCCTGGAGGTCCCGAACACGTTCGGCATAGGGAAAGGCCTCTGTCCCCTGCAGAGGCGTTTCTAGGATGGATGCAGTGGCTCATCCCTCACTAAAGGCAACTTACTCTAACCTACCAGTTTCTGTTAGTTCTATAGGTGTACCCCTTTAGGACATTGCATGGAAGAGGTATCTCGGTGGGTTGGTGGACCCCAGTTTTTCTCTCCCCATGCACCCCACCACCAACTCACAGGAATGGTGCATTTTCATCCCCATCTGCCTGCCATCATAGCCCCTGGCTTCCTGAGGTGCCTCTCTCTGAAGTGAGAGTTATGTCATTTCCTTTTTAATCTCAAATATTGACACACTTCATCTCATTGCTTTTCATCTTGTTTGTTTTTGTTTTGAGACAGGTTTCATTTGTTTTTTTTTTTCTTCTTTCCTGAATAGAGAGAACAAGTGTAATACCCAGGCCATGACATCCATCTTGTGGTAACGTAGACTCTGGTAGCATTCATGAGCAGCTACCCAGCTCTAGACTTGGAATTCTACAAGGAAAGAGACCCTTTATTTATGCTGTGAATGAGAGTTCTACCTATTATATGTAACCAAGACTCACCTTGAATTCACAACAATCCTCTTGTCTCAGTTTCTTTTTTTTTAATGTTTAGTTATTACTTCAGGTTACATCTCCATCACAGTGTCCTCTTTACACCCCTCCCAGTCCCGCTCTCCTCCTCTACTCCCTATCCCTTCCATCCCACTCCTCTGGAGTGAAGTGTCTCTACATAACAGTCCCCCACCCCATTTCAGCAGTCATATGAGGGCCAAGAGCCTCCTCATACATTGGGGGGCCTACAAGGCAGCACCACTAGGCAAAGTGCCTCATTGACAGGTAACAAAGTCTATGTTCATGTTCCCTTTGGTGCATTGGTTGTAGTATAGATATCCTGTACTATATAGCTAAAATCCGATTATAAGTGAATAGATGCCATGTGCATCCTTCTGAGTCTGGGTTAGCTCACTCAGGATGAGCTTCTCTAGTTCTATCCATTTGGCTGCAAATTGCATGATTTCGTTGTTTCTGATGGCTGAGTAGTATTCCATTGTGTAGATGTATCATTG
>CAJQZJ010004760.1:10909973-10926630 GCA_907164525.1 Lophiomys imhausi
GTATCATTGTTTCTGATGGCTGAGTAGTATTCCATTGTGTAGATGTACCACAGTTTGTTGTTGTTGTTGTTTTTTAATCCATTCCTCGGTTGAGTGACATCTGGGTTGTTTCCAGTTTCTAGCTATTATAAATGAGGCTTCTATGAACATAGATAAGGAAATGTCCTTGTGGTTTGGTGAGGAATCATTTGGATGTATACCCAGAAGTTGCATGGCTGGGTCTTAATGACAGCACATGCTGGCAAGGTTGTGAACAAAAGAGAATACTCCTCCATTGCTGAGGGGAGTGCAAACCCATACAACCACTATGGAAATCAGTCTGGTGACATTCCAGAAAACTTGGAATAGCTCTACCTTTTCTTTCTTTCTTTTCTTTTCTTTTTTAATGTTTATTTATTACTTCAGGTTACATCTCCATCACAGTGCTCTCTTTCCACCCCTCCCAGTCCTGCCTTCCCAACCTCTACCCCCTATCCCTTCCATCCCACTCCTTCAGAGTGGAGTGTCCCTACATAACAGTTTCTTAAGTGCTGTGATTACAGCTGTAAACCACCATTTTGATCCAACTATTTTATTTTAAATATTGGCTCTCCTACGTTCCTGTTCCCTGGGCTTGGAAATCCCCAGCATGGATAAGCCCATGGGGCCAATGGCCACTAAATCACCTTTTCTGGGACCAGAGTGTAGATACTCCAGTTGGGAGTGCTGAGTAGCCGCGCAGGCTCCCTGCAGAACAGACCAGTTGGTTCTGCTCTAGAACTTCCTGGAGAACACACCTCAGAAAACCCAGGGATTAACACCATTTTTCTTTATAGTTAGAGGAAAGGATTCTGCTAGAAAATTGTAACTGAGATGACTAAAGACCATACAATATAACAAGAAAGGCTCATGAAGTCCTTCTGTTCCCTCCCTCACTGTTCCCTAATGGGGGTGGAAGAGCTCAGGATCCCATATGAACAGGGTGGTAATTGATGTCCTTGGTATAGTCCACCCTCTGAAGTTCATTCCAGCCACCTTTCTGTACCACTTCCCTACCTGCTCAGGCACTTAAATGTTGGGCTGGTTAAACCTGAGATTTCCGGCCCTTCCCAGGAGACCACTGCTGATGCCCAGAGCTGCTCTGGTCCTCTATTGCCCATCAATCACAAGCAGGAATTCTTTAAGTCATTCCGGTCAAATATCTAGGAGTGCATCCAGGATGTTGATCAACACACGGCCAGGATTTAAAACCTGGTCTACCCGAGGGTTCTTTAAACCACAGCGTCTGATGGGTCCTGTAAAGAGCCTGTCGAGCCACAGCCACATCTCTGGAGTGGGAGGCCTGGGAGACAAGCTCAAGTGCGCGCGCACGCACGCACCCATGCGATCTAGCAATATCTTGATCCTGCTGCTGCCACCGTTGCTGCCACTGTCACTGCTGCTGCTAGCCCCAGAATGCACCATGTGCAGATAGAAGAGGAAATAAGCTTCAACACCGAACTGGCCCTCAGCTGTTAGGATATTTGACCCCTGCGCCTTTCCAGGAGGGTGCACACAATGTTCTGATATCCTTCTTCCCAAGGCCTTGATCCTACCAGTTAAATTTGTATTTCCTTCAAAAAGCAGAACTCTCATTCACGGCATAAATAAAGGGTCTCTTCCCTTGTGGAATTCCAAGTCTAGAGCTGGGTAGCTGCTCATGAATGCCACCAGAGTCATCATGGCAGGGTGCTCTCAGGCTAATCCTACATTACCACAAGATGGATGCCATGGCCCCAAGTATCACACTTGTTCTCTCCATTCAGAAAAAAAGAAGGGCAAGGATTCCAAAGCCTGGAAATCAATCCCATTTTGCTGTTCTTGTTGTTGTTTGGTTTTTTTTTTTTTTTTTTTTCATGAGAGGAGTGGAGCTGTTTTTGTTCTTCAGCTTGAATTTCTTGGGACAACAGTATTCCATGGCTACCTCCTGCTGAAAGGTGAAGAGGTATGGATGAGAATTACACCTGTAGACCACCACCAAGCATCCTTGCCTCACCCTACAACCAGATATTCCAAGTACCTAGCCAGTGGGATTTTCTAGGCTCTCCCCATTCAAACTGATGTGCAATGTGGTCTGAGAGCCATGCAGTTAAGAGGATGCCCTACTGTTCCCTATGTATATAGGCTTTTGGCTAGAGACCTACATATTCCAGCCCTCACACTGGTCACTTTGTAACCATGGGACAGTCTCTGACTCTTAAGTTCTGAATCTGTGAGATGGGACCCTAGAGATATGGGCTTGGGTTGAGATGAGTCTGTAACTTACCAGTGTGATAAACCCTCCTCACGAATGCTGGGAGTGTCCAGGGCCCCTGCCTGCACCTATGTCTCTCACGTCTCCAACACGCATCTGTCCTAGAGGATTCATCACCAGTCCCAAACAGGATCAGCAGTGACACTAGATAGTCTGGGAACATTCCTCTAGAAGCCCTACAGAAGGCTGGCAGGAAGCCAAACAGTAGGATACATCAGTAAACCAGGCTTAGTCAATGATTTCTTCTCTATTGAGGTCTACTGGGAAAAGCTAAAAGTATGGCAGGCATGAAAGGACAGACAAGATCAGACCTATGCATAGGTGAGACAGCCTTTCACTTGGACAGTGAACACAAGAGCAATTGTATCTTAGCTAGGATTTCCATTGTTGTGAAGAGACACCACGACCAAGGTAATTCTTTTTTTTTCTATTTTTTTCCTTTAATTTTTATTTCTTCAAGTTACATCTCAATCGCAGTCCCCTCCCTATTCCCCCCTCCAGTCCCACCCTCAACCCCCCATCCTCTTCCCTTTTTTTTTCTTTTAAGTTTAAGGTATATCTTATTTCCCCCTACAGTTTCCCCTTTCAGTCCAACAAATGGCTCTTTCTCTTATAATAATAAATACAATACAAAACAACAGAGGTAATTAGGCCACAGTTATGAGGGTTATATGGCTTAGCATACATTCCCAATGTCCAGTCCATGTGTATTTGGTACCAGACTTTAACATTCTACTATCTAACCATCTCCATGACTTTAAAGTTCTATATCTGACTCAACATTCATACTAACTTGCAACACAATTTTAAAAGTATCCTCTTAGATCTATAACACTCTCTTGACTCCTAAACAACTCAAAATTTAATTATGAGACTCTAGCTATCTGTTCTTCAACCACCTCAGAGACCTGAGAGGGGTAAATATATCTGATTTTATAGGAAGTACAGGGCCTACAGCTTCCCAAACTAAGAAATGACATACCAGTGGCTGCCTGGACAGTTCCCATTTTCTCTCCATACATTACAGCATCGATCTTCAGTCGTTTGGCCCCGTTTCTCTGATAGACATTGATTGTAGAGCAGGGGTTATGAAGGACTTACCTACCCTGTCTTGGCAGAGCCAGGCTGTCAACTTACCTGCTTCCAGGTTTTGTCCTTTTTGGACAGCATTCTATCTACAGTTGGAGCAAGGGGCTTTTCCTACCAAGAGATAGGCTTGCGACTAATTCAATCATCTCCCACTGGAGATTCTTCGATGCTCATCTTCTACTTGGGGTAGAATAGGGGGTGCTGTCAGGAGTTGATATGTCTCGATATAAAAAAAATCTAAAGTTACGAAAACATCTTTGAATGCCATATTCTGCAAATCTCTTGAGGTTTTTGAAGAGGCCCTATCTGTCTCTTCGATTAGGGTAAGCAGATGTTGCTTGTCTCTTAGCAGCTTTATTTCTAATTAGCTTAGAAAATAACTATAATAGGCTGTCATAGTACCTAACAGAATGACCGGCTTGCCTAACCATTAGTTTGCATTTCTTAATTATCCTAAACAGTTTATGACAGGTAATTCTTATAAAGGACAACATTTAATTGGGACTGGCTTACAGTTGAGGTTTAGTCCATTATTGTCATGGCGGGAAGCAAAGCAGCATCCAAGCAGACATGGTGCTGGAGAAGGAGCTGAGAGTTCTACATCTTGATCCATAGACAGAGAAGGGGACTGGATGTGTTTCACACCGGTTATAACTTGAGCATTTAAGACCTCAAAGTCCTACCTCCACAGTGACATACTTCCTCTAACAAGCCATACCTCCTCCAATAATGTCACACCTGCTAATACTGCCACTCCCCATGGGCCTAGCATTCAAACACATAAGTCTGTGGGAGCCAAACCTATCCAGATGACCACATGTTAAATGTAAGAATAGGCATCTGAGCATGATGGTACATGCCTTTAATCCTAGTACTCAGGAAGCAGAAGCAGGTGGGTCTCTTTGAGTTCGAGGCCAGCCTGGTCTACATAAGGAGTTCTAGGACAGGCAGAGCTACATAATGAGACCCTGTCTCAAAAAAAAAAACTGAAACAAATAGAGTCAGGTGGGCTATTGATAAGATCAGAATGAATGGCCAGCTACCAGGTGGAAAAGTGACCATTCATCAAGTGGACTAGTGGCAGGTGACCAGAAGGTATCTGATACCTGTATCTCACACTACACCATGGCTTCCTGCACCCCAGCCACAGCCACATCATTACCAAGCTAGTTTGACTGCCCCAGTTCTCAACTATGTTTGCTATCTTGGCACCTTTAAGAGACCCACCCATCAGAGAGATATTTATCTCTCCATTGCTGCTGATGCCCACTGATACCTACATTGGAAGAGACCCTGGAGACCCAGACCCTGCAGGCAGTTGCTTTATGCTGGGGGTGATTAATGTGACTGACAGGTTGAATTTGTCTGCCTATTGGTGGTGCTACTAGATGCTACCCCTAACCTCACCTGGGTGTGCCCTGAGTACTGTGGACAGCTGAAGTAAGTGTCACGCATGCAGACATATTCTCAGAACCTGAAAGAAGTCTGAGGTACTAGAAAGAGAGCAATTCCCCCAAGAAACTTGATAATGTCTGCCCTCCCCTTTCCTTTGTTTTAATAGCATCTGTTGGCTGGGAATGCACAGTGGCTTTCTGCGGTCACATCACTGTGTTTGTTTTAATGACATGGGCAATGGCAGATGGAGGTGAGGATAACTGGAGAAGAAAAGGGTATTATTGGTAAATGCGCTGGAAGCCTTGCAAATTTGAGAGGATAAATTGAAATTTTACAGGACTAATGAGTTTTTGAAAACTGTTAGCCAGGCTTGTCTAAACCGTTCTCTCCCTATTTAAGATTTTCTAAATTAGAAACTCTGAAATTTCAGGAGCTGTTTTGGTCCTGGAATAAATAAGCAGGCCAAAGTAGATGATGTCTTTCCATTTATTAAACTTACCTTGTGTCTTGCTTTCATTGTAATCATAGTATAATATTCTTATTAGAATTTATGGTCTACTCAGAACTCTTGCTTTAGTGACCTAAGATCTTAAAACTTAGGAACCATCAATTGAATTCAGTTGTCAAAAAGAATCAAATTTTGGGCACCTGCATTACATTTTGTATGTACTGAAGTATACTGAAATAGTTTCATACAAATCAGAAGGTGAATTTAGAAGGAAAGTCATTATATTTCCGCAGGCATGCTTTGTTCAGAGTTTATAATCCAGTGGTTATGAAACCTTGGATTTGATTATTGGGTTATCTTATTATCAAGTTTGAACCTGTGGCCATTATGGAAAACTGTGATGCTTAGAGTCACTCTTAAATACTCTAGTCCCCGTTAGTGCAACCTTTTTATGCTGGAAGCTACAGAAGCTATAGAAGGAATATTTATTTACTTGCTTGTGTATGTGTGTGTGTTTATGTGTGTGTGTGTGGTGTGTGTGCGTGTATGAGCATTGTGTATGTTGTGTGTCTATGCGTGTGTTTGTGTATGCACATACATATATGTATGTGTATGTGTGTATGATTATGTGTGTGTGACTATGTGTCTGTGTGTGTGTGTGTGTGTGTGTGTGTGTGTGTGTGTGTGTGTGCAGGCATTTGTGTACATGTACACATGGAGACCAGAAGGCAATGTTAGATATCTTTCTCAATTGCTTCTGTCTTAGTCAGTGTTCTATTGCTCTGGAGAAACACCATAACCAGAGCATTAACTGAGGCTGGCTTACAGTTCAGAGGTTTAGTCCATTGTCATCATGGAAGAAAACATGGTGGTAGGCAGGCATGGTGCTGGAGAGTTCTACATTCGGGTCTGCAGGAAGCAGGCAGGGAGGGAGCCACTGCACCTGGCTTGAGCATTTGAAGCCCCAAAGTCCACCCCCCAGTGACACACTTCCTCCAACAAGGCCACTTTGCCTAATAGTGCCACTCCCTCGTGACCAGGCATTCAAATATATGTGCCTATGGGGGCCATTATTATTCAAACCACCACAGCTTCTCTACTTTATTTTTTGATATGTAGTCTCTCACAGAACTTGAAGGCCCAAGGGTCCTCTTGTTTCCCTCACAACCCTCCTGCCCACACTGGGTCACAGGTGCACATAGCTGTGCTGGCAATCCAGTCAACTGAGCTATCCACTCAAAATCTTGTATTTTTGTTACAACTGGCAACTGTGTCATCTGATGCCACTAATGATTGGTGTAACTGTTCTTTGCCTCTGTTTGCTTGTTCCAGGGAATCATTGTCACACTGATCAGGATGGCATTTGCTACTGCATGTCCATCATACAACATCCTGAAGTTGGGCTTTCAGAATACCCTGTTTTGAAATACCATTTGCTCTTGCAAAAAAAAAAAAAAGTGTGTCTGTACAAATGTTCTTCCAAATATTCATTCATTCATTCATTCACTCATCCATGCATGCATTGAAACCAGCTCTTGTGTTTCCTAGGCTGATCTGGAACTACTGAGCTCAACTAGTCTTTGTGCCTCTGCTTCTTTAGTAGCCAGTACATACCAGCAATAATTTGAGAAATAATTACAAATTGTAGTTTTGGGTTGTTAGTAAGCTTTGCTGCTCATATAACAAACATTTCTTATGTTGGAATCTCTTAGAACATCACTGGTGCTTTGGACTTTTGGCTGTCATGCTAATTAATCCTGTGGGTTTACCTGGCATCCTTGGCTAGGTAACTTGTACAAATGTCTCACTTTAGAAAAAAAATTCAATTTTTTCTTGTTTTGTTTTATTTTGCTTTCCTGAAACAATCTCTCACTATGTAGCTCTGCATGGCCTAAACTCACTAGTAGACCAGGCTAGCCTCAGACTCATGGGAAAATACTCCCACTTCTGTCTCCCAAGGACCAGGATTGCAGGTGCACAACATCACATCAGACTTAGTTTTTGTTTTGTTGAGGCTGGCCTCAAACTAATAGCAATCTTCCTGCCTCAGTCTCACCAGTACTGAGATTACAGACCTACACTATTAACCTAGTTCTTACTTACTTACTTACTTACTTACTTACTTTATTTATTTATTTATTTATTTACTTACTTACTTACTTACTTACTTACTTGGTTTGTTGAGACAAGGTTTCTCTGTACATCCTTGACTGTCCTGGACTCACTTTGTAGACCAGGCTAGCCCTGAACTCACAGAGATCTGCCTGCCTCTGCCTCCTGATTGCTGAGACTAATGGTGTGCACCACCACACCCAGCTCTTTTTTTTTTTAAGATTTACTCTATTTTATGTGTATGAGTGTTTTTCCTGCATGTACCAATATGTACCACATGAATACCTAGTGTCCACAGAAGCCAGAATAGAGTGTCAGATCTCCTGGAAGCAGAGTTGTGGATGGCTGTGAGGCATCACATGGGTGCTGGGAAAGGAACCTAGGTCCTCTACAAGAGCAACAAGTGCTCACCATTGAGCAACGTCTCCAGCCCCACTGTCCTCTTTCTGTTTTAAGCTGCACTCTTTCCTCTCTCTCTCTCTCTCTCCATGTCCCACTAAACCTGCCTTTATGATTAAAAAAAGCTGCATGCTCATAGTTACATCAGGATTAATAGAGGATTATGGGGTTCCAAAGGAACAGTGGTTTTCAGATGGTCAGCTGTAGTCCATGAGGGCCACAGAATCATTTGTGCTCTTAGGAAGGAAGACAAAGAAGGGTACATAAAGCTGCATCATCCCCGCTCCTAAGGATAAACAAGACTGTAGGCAGATGGGTAGGCACCTCACCTCTGAACTCCCAAGACATATCTATCACCTCTGAGCATTATGTTGTGTACACCCACTGCTTCACCAGTTCCCTCTTCTTCCCTGTGGTCCATAAGTGTAGCCCTACAATGAGTAGGAACCACCAGGCCACATGACAGCAAAGATATTCAGCAAAGTGAAAAGAGTTGGAGATCATGGAAATTCAATTCTGTGAGTCTACAGTCCTTATCACAGAGTGGTCTAGATCAGTTCACATGTGTGAAGTTTCTGCTGGACAGTAACCAGTTGGGGACAGGACCAAACTTATCCAAGGAAGGACTTGATCCTTGCTGAGGTGGGAAGGGCTTGGGCCAGGACAGAGTCCTCAATGGCAGTCACTTCAGGATCTTTTTTCATAGCAGAGACCTTGAGTAAAGGTTGTGGCTGCCCTGCACCCAGTGACCTGAGTTGTGAGCCTGATCACCCCCACATCCAGGAAGGATGCCCACTGCAGGTGGTGTCCTGCCAGTTTAGTTAGCCCTTCAGAGATGGCATTTTCCTCAATCTGGGACTATGATCTTCCCCCTACTCCCATCAGTATGGATTCCGAATATTTTGTACCTTGAGTACTGAGTCAGCCCTGGTTCCTGTGAGCCTGACCCAGAGCAGGTCTGTTCTTTCAAGTGTTAGATAAAAGAGGAAAATATTCTTCTGGGATTCAGAAAAGACAGCTACAACATGTGTGGTGATGATTTACATGACAGAAGGTGGTGGCTCAGAAACAGCACTGGGAAGATACAGCTGTGAGGAGGGTCATCAGGCTCCCATGCTATTTCCCCAACACAGCTGCAAGGATTCTGGAGTTGTCTGGAAACCATGTGAGTAACACCTGCCAATGGTGGCTAGCTAACAAGGCTAATCCTGGCTCTAGTAGTCAGTATTTCTAATAGGTCTGTTCCACAGGCATGGAACACACACAAGACTGACCTTGGTGCCCTAGAGGTCAAGTTGAAGGCATCCTTACCAGGTGGCTGCTATAGCTGACACAGTTTATCATGTGGTAACATTTGTTGGGTAAGACACTCCTACCAGGCATGCTGATGCGAGGGCTCTCCGAGATTCATTATAGCAGCTCTGCAGACCCTTGAGCAAACAGTTTGATCTGCATAGGCCTGGCAACTGATTCTTCCTGTAGAATCCTTTTAGCTGGCTCTTTGCTTTCTTTTTTACCTACTTCTGTTTAAACTGACTTCCAGTGTTCCCAATCATTTTATGTGCATAAATCTGGGTCAATGGCTGTTGGATTTAGATTAAAACATCATTTAAAACACCTAAACCCCTGTTTTCCAGGAAATGGACTCCAGGAAAGCCTATTGTTTAGTTTAGTATTTTGCAGGAAGAGGGTGCTGATTTTAAAGATTGGGACTCACTGCGTAGCCCAAGCTGGTCTGGAACTTGCCATCCTCTCAGCCTCCCGAGCACTAGGGTCACAAGCACACACCATCACACCACACCTACTTTGGCTGAAACAAGTTTTGAGAAGACAACTCTGCCCACTGACCCAATATCTACCCAACTGGCATACTGGAGGGAGACCAGGCAGCAGATTAGCCTCATTACCTTGCTGGGCCATAGTCGTCTCCCAGGTGTCCACTATGGAACACATCAGAAGAGTGATCCCAGTAAGGTGAAGAGGTGAGAGGAAGTGGTGGTGGGTCCAGAAGCTGCAAAGTAAATGATCTGCTCTTCTTGGATCATCTGGTCTTTGGGCCCGGAGAGTGCAGCAGATGCCATCTCTATCTGTTGACATCACTCCCACCCTGAGCAAGACTCAATGTCAAGGAGCCCTTCCCCCTCTCCAAAGACCTGGTAAGGTAGGAGCTACATTAGAACTCTCACTCTTCTGGAACCCCTACCCTAAGGAGTTTTACCAGGACCAAGTAGTTGAGCCTAAAATGACTCAGGGGTCACTTATGCAGACAAGGAAAGCCAGGCAGGAGCATCGAGACGTGCAGAACCAGGCCATGTTCACAGTCACAGACATGCTCACCTCCCTGTCAGCAGTGGCTGGAGTGCACAGCGTTGTGTGGTCTCCCCATATAGTGTCTGTGTGCAGTCACTGTGCCCCATGGTGGGAATACCTAAGCGGTTACATAGTTCTTCCTGTCTCTCCAACACAAGCACACCCTGCTCTGAAGTCGTCACAGACCTCTGCGCACTTTGAGGTTTGTGCAAACATGGAAATGGCCATCCACAGCTGTTACAAACATCTGGGTTTTCGAAATTTACATGGGCAGGCTGGAAAACAGCAGTGCACTGTGGGAAATCTCCATGCTGTGGTGCTGTGGTCTGGGCCTGAGCAAGCCTTCAGCATGCGGTCTTGTTTTTCTCTAATGCCTCCAGACAGCCTTTCACTCAGGGTGAGACAAGATGGCAGCACTCATATCGACCTTCTGTTTCCTGTAAGGAAGGGAAGAGGCTGCCTCCTTAGACACATGGGCATGTCTGGCTTTCTGATTGTCAACATCTGCCTAGCTATCACCAGGTTGTGGTATTTACTGCCACACT
Organism: Lophiomys imhausi; assembly: GCA_907164525.1. NCBI lineage: Eukaryota > Metazoa > Chordata > Mammalia > Rodentia > Muridae > Lophiomys > Lophiomys imhausi. The sequence goes on from CAJQZJ010004760.1 coordinate 10,920,544, forward strand.
GTTGATCAAAATCAGGGAATTAGCCAAGCATTTTGTGTCTGTTTGTAGAGAAGCTACAACTGGAGGAAGGAGACATATGAGCTGCTTTGCAGAAACGAAGTGGAGACTTCTTCTGTAATGTCTTCTTTACCCATTGTGCCTACTGTGTGGAGGGAGAAAATACACATGTTTTATGAAATACTCTGCTTATCTACTTCTGGGAAGTCCAATCTTCTTTTAATCATTTATTTTTTATGTTTATTATTTACTTCAAGTTACATCTCCATCATAGTGCCCTCTTTCCACCCCTCCCAGTTCCACCCTCCCACTCTCTCCTCCCTCTCCCACCCATCCCATTCCTCCAATGTAGAGTTTCCCTACATATCAGCCCCTCTCAGTTCAGCAGTCATATGAGGGCTAAGAGCTTCCTCTTGCACTGGGAGTCTACATGGTAGCACCCCTAGGGCAAATTGTCCCATTAATAGGTAACAAAGTCTATGTTCCTGAACCTTTTGATGTGTTGATTGGAGGATAGTTATCCTGTACTATATGGTTAAATCCAATTATAAGTGAATAGATGCCATGCGCATCTAGTTCCATCCATTTGGCTGTGAATTGCATGATTTACCTATTTCTGATAGCTGAGTAATATTCCATTGTGTAAATGTACCACATTTTTTTTATCCATTCATCAGTTGAAGGACATCTGAGTTGTTTTCAGTTTCTAGCTATTACAAATAAGGCTGCTATGAACATAGATGAGGATATTTCCTTGCGGCTTGGTGAGAGATCATTTGGATAATACCCAGAAGTTGTATGGCTGGGTCTTGAGGTAGGGCTATTCCAAGTTTTCTAAGATATCACCAGACTGATTTCCATAGTGGTTGTACAAGTTTTCACTCCCACCAACAATGGAGGGGTGTTCCCCTTTCTTCACAACCTTGCCAACATGTGCTGTCATTTGAGTTTTTGATGTTAGCCATTCTGACAGGTGTGAGATGGAATCTCAGAGTCATCTTGAGTTGCATTTCTCTGATGATTAAGGTTGTTGAGCATTTCTTCAATGTCTTACTGCCATTAGAGATTCCTCCTTTGTGAATTCTCGGTTTAGTTTTGTTTCCCATATTTTGATTGGATTATTTGGTTTCTTGGAGTTTAGTTTCTTGAGTTCTTAAAAGTGATTTAAGATTAAATAGCGAAGTTATGGAACCAAGCTAGGTGTCCAACAACAGGAGGATGGATAAGGATAGGTGGTTTATACACACAGTGAATTTTTGTCAGCCATAAAGAAAAACAAAGTTGTGTGGTTCACAGAAAATGGATGCAACTGGAGACAATCATAAGCAAATTAAGCCAGTGTCAGTAAGACAAATACCATAGATATCTCTTTTTCAGTTTCTAGATTTTACATGGATAATAAAATCACGTATGTATATTTGACATGAAAGTACAATTACATTGTTTAGGAAACTATCTTAGTTAGGGTTTCTATCACTGTGATAAAATGCCATGACCAAAAACAATTTGGGGAAGAAAGGGTTTGTTTCACCTTTTGCTTCCAGACAAAGGTCCACACTGAGGGATGTTACAGCATCCACAGCTTTTTTTTTTCTTTTCTTAAAGGATTTGGTTCATGTGCTGTGCACCTCAAGAATAATCATCCTCCCCAGCAACAACATATGTCTTCATATCATATGTGTTTCAGGGAACTCCTGGCATATGGCTATTTTCTGCCTTGAGAGAACCTGAGGAGGGTGCAGGTAAGGCAAGTGCCTCCACGGCTGGTTCTTCAGAAGGCCAGAGAAGCACTGGAACAGTTCCTTACAAATGAGTTCTATTGTTTCCCTTGGGATCAGCAGCAGCATCACAACTGAGAACTCTGAATACTGTTTTCAGTGCCTCACTCTGCCAGGAAGGTTTATCCCGACCAATGCTGTGGCTTCCAGATTCACAGATCTCTCTGAGGGTCGGCCCTTAAGAGCCTAACCATGCCACTTTCTCTCCTCTCTTACTAGTATGAGGAAGGAAGGTGTGTATATGAACAAAGCACTTGGTCCACAGAGGTGTTTTGAAATGTTCCCAAACACGCATGTGGTCATTGGCACTCAGTTTTACTCACATGTGTGCAGGTTTCAAGGAGGAACTTACAACAAGGCCTCACAGCTGTACTTCATATTCAAGAAGTTGTTCTAAAAGAAAAAGTGTGTGGTGGAGTAATACTCATAACACAACCAAACATAGTGGAAGGTAGAACACACATGTTAGGAAATCAAGAATCACATTATGTTGCTACTCAGGAAACATCCTCAGGAGATAATTTCTTAAATATTGTTTTTGTTTTTAATTATGTGTATCTTCATGTGTCTGTGTGTGAACATATGCATGTGAGTGCAGGTTCTCTCTGAGGCTAGAAGGCCTCACATCCTTGGAGCTGGAGTTACAAGCAGTTGTGAGCACATGACATGATGCTGGGAACCAAATTTGGGTCAACTAGAAGAGAACTATTCTCTCTTAACTGCTAGGCCATTCATCTCTTGAGCCCCAAAGGCCATTCTTTTTGATGTTTTAATTTACTGGATATTGACATAGAGTAGAAGTGTCCTTTGATTCAAAGTCAGCATATAGACTAATGAACATGGAAGTAGAGGTGCCAGAGGTTTAAGCAGAAAGTTTGAGCAACCAGTTTAGATATTTTCAATCTGAAATGATTCATTCATATAACTTACACAGAGACACACTTGATGCTCTCTGAAATGACAGAACTCTATCTAAACTCAACCCAACAGGTAAAGGAAAAGGAGGAACATCCACAGGTTCTTGTTTCTTGTGACCAGCCATCTGATGCCATTGTACCCATCTATGGTATCTTGGCTCATTCACAGGAAGGACCTGTGGTTTGTGACCCAGGGTTGGCAACCTATAAAATATAACCTGTTTACTTGTGTGTGTGATGTTAGAACCTTAAAGAAAATACTCATAGACAAGAAAATTCCTACAGTGTATAGATCTTTGTAAACTGATACAAAATTAAGGTTATATTTGATTACAATATACTATGGATATATACTTCAACTCTAATTTAGGTTATTGAACCTATGCAATTCATTTAAAATTCAATGTGAAGTTCTAGTCCTTGAAAGCTACTATTACTAACTGTTTAGGAAAATTAGAAATGCAAGTTAATAGTCAATCAAACTCATGGTTATGCTACCTACTAGTTTAGTTAATTACAGAAAGATGTTTTAAAAGTTGAACAGATAATAAATAGCTAGAATTAAGCAATGTTTGCCTATTTCTATATACTATAGATAGACAAATGGTCTTCAAAAACCTCAGACATACAAAGAATATGGCATTTAAAGAGGTTTTATTAATAAAAGGCTTTTTTGACAGTGAGACATGTCAGCTCCTGGCAGCACCCCCACTTCAACTTCAAATACGATGATGGACATCAAAGAACCTCCATATGGAGTTTGCTTCCAATGTGGCAAGCTAGCCACTGAGAAAGAAACTGCCCTTGCTTCAACTACAGACAAAATGCTGTCCAAGCTATGGACAAATGAGATGCAGGGCAGTCAACTGCTGAGCTTTGAAAGGACATGGTAGGCAAATCCTTTGTAATTCCTGCTTCACAGAAAAGTCAGTCATATAGTGGGCCAGAATGATGAAGATGGATACTCCAATGTTCTAGAGAAATCTTGGGTGACTGTCCAGGCAGCCACCTGTCTCTGTAATTTCTATATTTTTGGAAGCTGTTTGCTCTGCATTTCTGTATACTCAGGTAATATTTACTCACTCTCAGGTCTCTGATAGGGTTGAAGACTAGTTAGTAATTCAATAATCTACCTTTTATTCCTATTATTCCTATATTATTCCTATATCCCCCCTTTTTACTTTTCAACCCTTCTCTCCAATTTTTCTCAGCATTAGATAAGACAGAAAAAATGACAGAGGAAGAAAAAAGGAAGAAAGAAATCCCTGAGTCTAACATCTTATATCTTGTTTCTTTCCTTGGAATTTAAAAAATTTAAAGTCAATAAATCATTATTAACCTATTTCTGGGACATCTCATATGCACTTTCTGTTCTATGAGAATTTTTTTCAAGTCCTGAAAGATTTCTTCAACATAATTATTTGTCCTATAAGATTGTATGATATATCTGTTCTGTTTTCTATGCCATAATATCTGAAATATTGTTCAATTCTATTGGATACATATGTTGAAGCATCATCAGGTGAGTCTGAAAAGATAACCATCTTATTTATTAAAGGTGATGGTTATCTTGGCATTTCCAAGATAACCATCACCTTTAATAAATGTTCCATCTCAGAATCATTCTTTTCAGAATTCAAAGCAAAAGCCCACTGGAATTCAGAATATGGACATATGCTATGGTACACATTTAAAATTTTTCTTAAATCTGCAAAATGAAACCCATAAGCTATAGTATGACCTTACTCTAAGATGACATTATTGAACAGAATCTGTATTTTGGACTCAGCATATAGACCTTCATCTAGTAATTGATCCTTGACAATATAAATATAATATCCAGTCTGAACATATTGGTTTATAACTGAAGCTTTTTTATCTAGCATCTCTATGGGCTGCCATTCTGTAATCTACTTAAGCCTTGTGGATTTCTCTCATCTGGAATTACTTTTTTTGTTGTTGTTATTATAGGTTTCAGAGTGGATTCTTCTGAAGAGTCTTTATTCTGATTTTTAAAAAGAGACTTTTATTGGACCAAAAGGGGGAGCTGCTGGGGGAAAACAGATATACCTTAAATTAAAAAAAAAAAAAAGCAGATAGGAGGGTAAGGAGGAAGATGGAAGGAGGGTGGGACCAGGAGGGGAGGAGGGATGGGGACTATGATTGAGATGTAACTTGAAGAAATAAATTTAAAAAAAAAAAAAAAAAGAATCCTCTAATCTCTGTTCTATGGCCTTTAATGTAGTAATCCATTTCACAGTCCTTTCTTTATCTAAGTCTATTTTACTCTGATTTTTTAAAAAGAGGATATACAGGAGAGCGAAGATGGCGGCGACCTACACTGACGCATTCTGAACGCGGGGAAAAAAGAGCCATAAAAAACACAGAGTTACTGGGCACTGTGCAAAAACTGGAGGGGCTAGCCCCCCCCCCCCCGGGAACGCTCACAGCTCCCAAGGGACTGTTAAAAGTCCCAGGGCAAGGCTCTCCCCATCTCTCACAGACACGGAGGCCACTAAACCGGGGACTCGGGAACTCCCATTTGGAGAGGCGCCTGGTAAGATCGATCCCAACTTACAGCAGACAGAATCAGGGTCCACTTGGCCATAGATCGCTGGCCTATTGGGCTCCCCACACATCAGGCTGAACTTATACCCACTTAGAAAAGGTTGCGAGATAGTGGAAGCCTTAGCAAGGAACAAACAGGGGGCTCAGCGGGTGGTCCGCAGCAGCCGCTTGTAAAGCGGAAGGGCGGGAGGTTCCGAGAGAGCGCAGGAAGCAGGGAACACAAAAGCAGGCGGGAGCGGCCAAATCTCCCACACTCAGGATAGCACAGCTGGGGAGAGAGCACTGCTGGCAGGGCCAAATTCCCGCCAGTCCACGGCAGGTCATCTAGGGAGAGAGACAGGCGTGGGTGGGACCAGGGGTCCGTGCACCCACGGCGGAGCTGCTGGGACGAGAGGTGCACTCAGGCAGCCGGAGGATCTGGGGCTTGGGGTACCCACGGGACCGTGGCGGCGCAGACAAGAAGGGAATTAGACACAGGGTCCAGCCCTGTGGCGAAAAGACTAGAGAGAAACCAGAAATCGGGACCATAGCTGTATCCTGGAAAATCCAGACATATCAGGTGTGGAGCCAGACCCTGTCAGCCCCCGGGAAGACAAACAAAGCCCACAGAATTTGTGCCTGGGCAAACAGGCCCATATCATCAGAACCATTACAGGCTGATAACTCAGAGTGCAACATAGAGAAGTCTGAATTGGGAGCAGTGAAACAATCCTGGTTCATTACTCACAACCTGGGAATACGCTGCACCAGATCACAGTGCCTCTGGCCATTAAAATCACAGTGACCTTGAAATCCCCCTGTAAGCAACGACAGATAGCCAAGTAACT
>CAJQZJ010004760.1:10948788-10998788 GCA_907164525.1 Lophiomys imhausi
GAAAGAAAGAAAGAAAGAAAGAAAGAAAGAAAGAAAGAAAGAAAGAAGGAGGGAAGGAGGGAGGGAGGAAGGGAGGGGAGGAGGGAGGGAGGAAGGGAGGGAGGGAGGAAGGGAGGGAGGGAGGGAGGGAGGAAGGAAGGAAGGAAGGAAGGAAGGAAGGAAGGAAGGGAGTCAAAATGGTTTATTTGTATTCCTATAGTGTTCCCAATCACTGAGAATAGAGTATAGACAACAGTAACTGAAGCTATATCTGAAGTTGCCTGTTTTAGTGTCGTCAGACACATGTTCACATATAACCTGTCCTGGCTAGTTTTATGTCAACTTGACACAATGGGAAGAAGAAACCCCAATTGAGAGATTGCCCCTGTCAGACTGGTCTATTGCCAAGTCTGTGGAGCATTTTCTTCATTTAATGATTGATGTGGGAGGGCCCAGTACACTGGAGGTGGAGCCACCCCCGAGATGGGTGGGCCTGGATGCTTTAAGGGAGCCATCTCATACACTAAGCTAGCAGGCTAAGGGGGCTGGAGAAAGGGCTCAGTGGTTAAGAGCACTGACTGCTCTTCTAGAGGACCTGGGTTCAATTCCCAGCATCCACACGGCAGCTCACAACTGTCTGTAACTCCAAGATCTGACACCCTCACACAGACATACACGCAAGCAAAACACCATTGCACATAAAAATAAAAATAAGTAAATGATTATAAAAAGAAAAAAGAAAGCAGGCTGAGTGAGCCATGAGGAGCAAGTCAGCAAGCAGCACCCTCCATGGCCTCTGCTCAGTTCCTGCCTCCAGGTTCCTGGCCTGCTTTTATTCTAGTCCTGACTTCCCTGGATGGTGGATTCAAGTGGTATGATGAAATAAACCCTTTCCTCAGAAGTTGGTTTTGGTCATGGTGTTTTACCAGAGCAAGAGACACCCCAACTAAGACATAACTTGTGCATTTTCTTCATTTGAACTCACGTGACTTCTTGCAGGAAGCGCTGAGTCCAGCCCTCCAGGTGTCTCATCTGCTGATGACACCCTTGTTACCATGTGATTTTATTCTTTTGTGTTGCACTGAAGGATAACTTTGCTGCTAGTTCTCACCACTCAGTCATCTGGGTATAGGCTAAGGACAGATGAACACCTCCCCTGAGGCTGGCTGGAAGTAAAGAGCCAGTGGGAGAGAGCCCAGGCTGGGAGCCGGAACCCTGTTCGGATCACGCCACCTCTGTTTAGTGGAGCAGTCTCAGTTATACGTTTCAGTGGACAGAATCAAAGGGTGATCTGAATTTATTCCAGACAATTTCTCCTTTTGTTTTCCTTAATTCATGAGTATTAATATTCTTTAATGAGAATTTCTTATTTTGAGGGTTTTTTTTTTGTTGCTGTTGTGAGGAGTGAACTCGTCCTCTCCCTTCTAGAAGTGTTGAGCATTAGTGAGCAGTGCAGAGTGATAGAATATTCAGACTGTATTAGCACCTTCTGAAAAAGGAAGAGGAGGAGGGGCGGGGTGCACACTCTAATCACAGTGGGCACTGCTATAATTCTAAGGTTCTGGGGGACATCAATGCAGTCCACTGACTGTAATGTCAGTTTGATGCCCTGTCTTGCCATCTATTGTTTCTTGTAAGGCAGGCTTGTTGTGTGACATGATTCTTAGCATCTCAGCTCTCTCAGCTGAAGAAATAAGAGACATAGCCACGCAGATGAGTCTGTGTATTCTGATAGTCACTGGTGTTCATTCTGCGTGTACTAATGAGTCAGCACGGAGCTAAATGCTGTGTACATGCCCCCATTTAACTCTCATATAAATCTTTTGAAGTCTCCATTATGATCCACTCCGTTTGAACAAGAAAATGGATATAGGGCTGGAGAAATGGCTCAGTGCTTAAGAGCACTGGCTACTCTCCCAGAGGACCTGGGTTTGAATTCCAGCATCCACACGACAGCTCACAACTATCTGTAACTTCAGTATTAGGAGATCTGATGCATTCTTTTGGGTTCTTCAGACCCCAAGCTTGTATTCATCCAGGAAAATGCACATACACATAAAATTTAAAAAGAAAAAAGAAGAGGAAAGTAGATACACAGGCTGTTGAGACAACTCAGTGGATAAAGACACTTGCCACCAAGCCTAATATCCGAGTCTGATTCCTGGGTTCTACATGATGGAAGGAGAGAACTCACTCTTAAACATTGTCTTCTTACCTCTGCACACATCCCATGACACATGCTTGCCATACACGTACATATACCCGTGCACACATGCATCCAGACAGGAAATAAGCAAATAGAATTTTAAGAAGAGAAAGAAAATGGTTGCTCATAGTTAAAGCAGGCTTCAAATCCCACAGTATGCAAGTAGGACCCAGAGAACAAACTTGAGTGCCCTATTCCACAGGGTTCTCTTAAACACCAGAGAGAGAGAGAGAGAGAGAGAGAGAGAGAGAGAGAGAAAGAAGAAGGAGGAAGAGGAGGAGGAGGAGGAGGAGGAGGAGGAGGAGGAGGAGGAGGAGGAAGAGGAGTGAGTCACCACAAGGTAGCATGGACCTTTAGCATGTGGGCAAGAGCAGTTTGCTCTGAGGACTGGCCCTATGGACAAGAAGCAGCCCAAATGGAGCATATGCAAGTACTGTGGGGATTTTGACAGGGAAACAAACAAGACAGCTTAGAGAGTTGATATCTGTCCAGCTGAAGTGCTTTAATGCTTATTATAAGTCTAACAGATCTCTGTGTCTTTTATTTGGAAAATAGATGGTTAAGGAGTAACTGCCACTGCATTAATTTCCTGTATATATATTAATATATACAGAATAATATAATATTCCTCTTGCAACCTAGGCCAGGAGATATGTCATTTCCCTTCTCATCTTGTATGAGGCCAGACACACGATACTGCTTTGCCTCTGGGTCTCTCTCAGAGCCACCGTGGCAGTTGTTTCAGCAAAGACAGGCTGCTACTGCACCCTGATGCTCACTAGTAAACTAACAACCACATGTTAAACTTCTGCTATGTTTTCTAGTAGAAATCTTGGGCTGAAACTTTGTTATAACCACAAAAAGATAATGTAAGTCCCATCTCACATTCCATCCGTTTGTATCTAGTTCTAGGCTCAAAGCTTAAATTATTCCATTTGCCTCTCAATCATAGCCTTGTAAGGTCTGTTGCTGATCTCATGTCATGAGTGAAGGAACTGGGTTTATATACATCTGCTGGCAAGGTCAGCAAGGAATGTGACAAAAATGGGTCAAACACATTGTCTTTAGACAATTGGAATACTCTTAAATATTCCTTTTCCCTTTCATTAAATCAATGACTTGAGAACCATCAAATTGTCGACCACGTGTGGTGGCTCATTCTGGACGCTGAGGCTGGAAGATTGCCATGAGTTCAAAGTCGGCTTGGGCTACATAGTGAGTTCTTGGCTAGGACCCTATCTGAAAAATAACAAAACAAAATGAAACAAACAAACAAATCTATCATGTTTCTATTTACCTGACCAAACTATCTATTTGCTTATGAAAAGCGAGGGATGAAAGGTTGTTAAAAAATTTAGAAAAAATTATTAAAATAATTTTACAATGTCTGAAGGGCAGCTGACACAAAGCAGGTTAAAATCTTTCTCTCTCCCTCTCTTGTGGTAGAAGTTAAGTCTTTATAGTGAAATTAGTAGGCAGTTCATATTAGCATCTGGCAGCACATAAGGAGGAGCTTGGCGTCCCTTTGGTTTGCTGATATGGAGAAAAAGCCAATTGTGGTCAGACAATATGCCCTGTTGAAGGGGCATGGCTAAGAAACTGCGCAAGCAATGCTGATGATGTCAGTTATTGTGAGAAGCAATGGGACTGTTGGACATCGCAAGAAATCTTGCAGACCCTTGAGACTACCAAGTATCTCGAGTTAATGCGATTTATGAGATGAGAATTCCACGTGGTCTCTCTCTTTCTCCTGCCCTCACTGACTGAAAAGTCGAGCTGAATAAGCACACAGCAAGGTAGGCCATTAACAGAAATTAGACTGTTACAGCCTAAATCAAAGGCATGGCATAAAGGTTACTGAGAGAGAGAGTTCTTTAAAAGGTGCCTGTCTTGGGGTCCACAGCACCTGAAAAGTGTGCGTGGCAAGCGGAATTCGAAGCCGCTTGGAGAGGCCTTCAGCTGTGAGGTTTGACCCAGCCAAGAAGACCGTTAGAGACTGATGAACAAAGCTGGCCTCAGTTTGGTGGCTGGAATAGACTGACTTTATAAACTGGCCACAATTTGCTGGTGGAAATAAGCTAAGCTATCCTGTACGGACCTATGCTAAGAATAATAATATTCTTTTAAGAAAGTTAAAATAATGTTAGTTAAGTGTTTTTAGATAGGTATTAGAGTGTTTTTAGGTGTTAGGGTGTTTTTAGATTATAGCTTTTAGGATATAGGATTTAGGTATTTTATAGAGATTTGTTAAGTATAAATAAATATAAATGTTGATAAATAAAAATATTTTGTTATACTCCCCCCTCCCTCCCCCCTGTATGTGGTGTGTGTGTGTGTATGTATTTCTTGTGCTACAGCACATGGAGGTCAGAGATCAGGTGTCTTCCTCGGTAGCTATTTTGTTTTTGATGTTGTTGTTTGTTTTCTGTTTTGTTTGGGACAGGGTCTCTCTACATAGTCCCAGCTATCCTAGAACTCATTATCCACATAGTCCAGGTTGACCTTGAACTCACTACTTCCCCTGTAATAGAAATAAAGGCATGCAGCACCATTCCTGGCTACCACCTTATTTTTTGAGACAGGCTCTCTTACTGTACCTGGGATTCACTAATTCCACTAACCTGGTTCACCAGCAAGCCCCAGGGAGGCCCTGTCTGCTTCTCTGGTGCTGGGATTACCCGTGTTCCCGGCCATACCCGGATATTTATTTGGGTACTGGTGATCTGAATCCAGATCCTCATGCTTGTATGGTAAGCACTTTACCAACTGAGCCGTCTTCCCATGAGCCAAAATGTTCTCTTTACCGAAGTTCACCTTTGGTCATTGATAACTAGATCATCAGTAATATTAACTCATGTGTAGAATAAAAGTTTTGAGAATATATCATGGGGGAGTACTTTTTCCACCAGGAAATTTCAGACCCTGAAAGAGGAAAATACTTCAGTGTCATTCTTGTAAAGGCACACTTGTGCTCAGTGGCAGGTGGGAAAGGGGCTGCTAGCTCCTTAGCATAAAAAGGAAGCTTGAAGCTTGCATTCAAATGCTAGTTTTACTTTCTCTCTCTCTCTCTCTCTCTTTTTTGAGTGTCTACATTTTTTTTATTTCTTCAAGTTACATCTCAATCACAGTCCCCTCCCTGTCCCACCCTTCCACACTCTTCCCCTTCAACCCCCCCATCCTCTACACTTTTTTTTTAGTTTAAGGTATATCTTTTTCCCCCCCAACAGCTCCCCCCTTCAGTCCAACAAATGGTTCTTCTTTCTCGCATAACAATAAATACAATACAAAACAACAGAAATAAATAGGCCACAATTATGAGAGTTATATGGCTTAGCATACATTCCCAATGTCTAGTCCATATGCATTTGGCACCTGACTTTAACATTCTACTATCTAACCATCTCCATGAGTGTAAAGTTCTATATCTAACTCAGCTTTCATACTAACTTGTCTCACAATTTTAAAAACATCTTCTTAGATCCAGAACACCCTCTTGATTCCTAAACAACTCAAAATTTAACTATGAGACTCTAGCTATCTATTCTTCAATCACCTCAGAGACCTGAGAGGGGTAAATATATATGATTATATAGGAAGTGCAGGGCCCGCAGCTTCCAAAACTAAGAAATGACATACCAGTGGCTGCCTGGACAGTTCCCATTTTCTCTCCATACATTACAGCATCGATCTTCAGTCATTTGGCCCCATTTCTCTGACAGACATTGATGGTAGAGCAGGGGTTATGAAGGACTTGCCTACCCTGTCTTGGCAGAGCTAGGCTGTCGACTTACCTGCTTCCAGGTTTTGTCCTTTTTGGACAGCATTCTGTCTACAGTTGAAGCAAGGGGTTTTTCTTGCCAAGAGATAGGCTTGCCACTAATTCAATCATCTCCCACTGGAGATTCTTCAATGCTCATCTTCTACTTGGAGTAGCATGGGGGTGCTGTCCAGAGCTGACATGTCTCGATATCAAAAAATCTTAAGTTAAGAAAACATCTTTGAATGCCATATTCTGCAGATCTCTTGAGGTTTTTGAAGATGCCCAAAGTTCCACAGTAGATTGAAGAGACGGTTCAAGGATTAAAATCACACACTGCTCTTGCAGAGGACTTGAGTTCAGTTCCTGGCAACTGCCTATTACTCCAACTCTAGGGCTTCATGGGTTTCTGTATTCCAGTGCATGTATGCCAACACAGCAAACAGCCACATAATCAAAAATTAAAAACAATTTTAAAAAAGCTTAAATAGTTTTTTTTAATTTCACAGTGAGTACATGTTATTTTTGTGCAGGAAAAACAAAAACAAAAAAACCCCACAAAAAACAAAAACCAAACTAACCAACACCACCAACAACATACCTTTTCATCTTTCTCAAATGTTATTCCCCTTTATCAAGGGGATGGATGGTTCTTAGGGGTGAAATTATCATGTCAATAACATGTTTTCTTAAACTTTTGTATTAAGTTCTAAAGATGGTTCAAATTAAGGTTTTGACATCACTTCCTGCTTTCCAGTGGGAGTAGGAGAGGGATTGCCCAACTGTAGCTTTTTACAGTGCCTAGGAAGTTGCAGAGATGAACGGGTATGTTCCTATATGCAGCTTTACACAGACCTATCTCCAGACAAGGACGGTAGCTGGAATTTGGAACCATGCAGCAAACTGGAAGGCACAAAAGGCTGGTTTGTTCTGGGACCATCCCTGGAAACAGACAACCAGGGCCCAGGTTTCTCTATTCACTCCTGCTCATCAACATAAACTAAGATTTTCACAATATGAAAATTTCATGGAAATTGCCTTCAGCATAATAGGTTCAGGTAATTCATCTGATAAAAGAATGTCAACATCAAGTACAGTATAATTTGTGTAGTGACAAATTGTAGCCGTCCTTACAGGCAAAAAAGGACACTGCTGTGCATGGAGTGGACCAGTGCAGGGTCAAGTATAAGCCCTTGGATTTAATATACAGCTCCCATCACTCTGTCCTTTCAGAGGATAAACGAAAATTATAGCTAATAAAGTTATCATGAATAATTGCTACCCCTCCTTTCCTGCACAGCCAGTGAATTTGGAGTGGGGAAGAGGCAGTTATGAATGAGACACCTATAAATTATGAATTAGGAGGCGTCTGATGGAGTGCTCCTCATTTTTAAAGATTAGTGGGACCAACTGTGAATGTGAGGTCAAACTGACAGAGAGAGGGGTGAGAAATTCCATTTCTGGAATGTCTTGAGGCTCCCATCTCTGCCTATGGAGGTGTGTAAGGGTATTAGAGTGAAGAAGATGAGGAGGTGTTTATTTTTCACAGGATAAGGGCTGGATAAAGTAGGGGACAGGAGCTATAAATGTGGAAAGCAGTCGTTCACACAGTATTGTGGCTAGGTAAGGCTATTAATTCCTACTCCACTTGCTACAAATCAGCCCCCAGAAGCTCTGGGCCAAGTGGGGAAATGTGATGAGCCCCAGATACACAAGCTCCAGCACTTTCTATGTAACACTATGGTGAACGAGCAACCAAAAATAGTGGGAATCTAAGGATCAACCCCCCAACTTACCTCTGGATGCTTAGGGAACTAGGGGAGGGAAGAGAGGCCTGGACCAGCCACTCGTCCCCAGAAACTAGAGTAGAACATGTGATAGTAGGATGCCACCTGTCTTAAAACCAAATGGTCAAAAACACAGATTAATGATGGCTGAGAATATAGAAGATTTTCTCAAACACTGGTTCACGTCTTTACTCAGCTGCTATCATTTGTGCTGGGGTACTCAGGTAGAGGCTTGACAACATTAAGTCTCTGGTTCTCCATCTTCTCCATCTCTGTCTCCATTTACTCACCCCCATGAAGTTACTATGAGGTGAGATGCCTCCTCTGCCAAATGCTCTTTTGGATATATTTTGCCTCAGTGTCCAACCAAAGTGATGGAACCCGTAGACTACAGACTGAAACCCTGAAAAATATGAGCCAAAAAGAATATTTCCTTTTCTAAGTTTTTTTTTAATATCTCATTGAACATGATGTACTGGGTTGGGTATACTAGCTTCCATCCATTCATAAACTCCTTATATAAAGAAAAAGGAAATTGTTTGATGGGAAGAAATCCACCAGAGGGAATAGAATGGAACAAATAATGTGATTTTGGAAGACAAAGAGCAGTTCATGGGTGAGATGACTGACTCACTGGCACTGGAGAGGGTGAGCTGAGAAATAAGCCAGTACACACCACAGAGCTCCCACAGCCTCCCCCAAAGTGTCACCAACTGGGGACCAAATGTCCAAACAGGATCCTGTGGAGACATTTAACATTCAAAACAGAACTTATGGAAGCATTTTCTTAAGTGAGGTTCCCTCTTCTCAAAAGACTTTAGTTTGTGTCAAGTTGACATAGAACTATCCAGCACACAATCTGATGCAAGTCACTGCAATAAATATCAAATCAAAATTGGGGGCTTTCACAAAGGCTATTTTAAGAAATAGGGGCAATGGAAGCCATGTGCTGGAATGGTTCAGCAGGAGTGAACTGATGAGTGATAGAAATCTGGGTAGAGTGAAAACAGGACATCCAGAGAGGGCCTGATAGGAGTTATGATAGGAGTTTGGGAAGCATGGGAAACAGTCCAACAAGTATTGGGGTACATTTGACAGTCCTTGATTAAAGGAGACAATGACAAGTTTGGTTACATCCTCAAAGCCCTGTTTAGAGTGAGGGACAGAAGGTTGGCTGTTTTTAGAACAAACGAGATTTGTCATTACTCTCTATATATTTTTAAACATGTAATGTGACGACTGACTTTGTTGTAGGACCCTAATGACCCTTCGGCCATAAAAACAAAGACACTGAGATCTTTCAATAATTCAAAGCGCAAGCCTTAGCTGGGCAGACTCTCAACTAGGTCATCTAAGTTAACCTGACCACCTAGCCCCATCCAGCCACGTGGCTAGCCCTACCTTCCAGGCCCGTAGTCATGTCAGTCTGCTCTTGTGTCTCCTGGCAGAAAGAACTTTCTTTCTTCTTCCCAGAGACCTTTTATCCCTACCCAGAAGTCCCACCTTCTATTTCCTGCCCAGCTATTTGCCATTAAAGCCAATCAGAGAATGCCTTAGGTAGATGAGGAAGGACAGAGACACACCTTCACACAGTGTACCAAAACACCTCCCCCTTTTAGTCCAAAAAACAGCTCTTTCTCCTAAAATAATAAATTACATACAATAAGAACAATTACAAGAACTATCAGGTAAAAATTACATGACTTTGTGTGTACAATGAAACCAGGAGAGGCCCAGTGTGATAATTTTGATTGTCAACTTGATTGGATTAAGAAGGGCCTGAGAGATTAATAAATCACACCTCTAGATGTACCCTTGAGGGCATTTCTGCAGAGGAATAACTAGATGCTTTGAATGTGGGTACTAACATTCTCTAGGTAAGGGTCCCTGGATGAAACAGAAGGTAAATGTAGGAGAAAGCCTGCTAATACAACCATTCTCTCTTTCTCTGCATCCTGTCTGCCATGACCTGAGTTGCTGCCTCTGCCTCCTCACTGTTAGGATGAACTGGAACTCTGCCACTGGGAGCCAAAATAAAACCTTCTATTAGGTTATTTCCTCAGATGTTTTGAGTCTTTACTCTGACTAATATGCACAGATATCTGACAAACATTATTTTTCCCTTTCTGAAGTGGCTTCTGGAGGAGATGAATATTTGACTCAGTGGATTGACCAAAGCAGATGGACTTCTCTATGTAGATGTGATGGTTAATGTTGATAGCTCGTTTGATTGGATCTGGAGTCAAATGACACAGGCCTCTGGGCATGTCTGTGTGCCCAGTTTTAGGAAGGATTAAATGAGAGAGCAGATCCCTTTCCTGAGTAGGTGGCACCTTCCTTGCTCAGTCTAGATATAAAAAGGTCTGAGGAAAAGTAATGCTGGTTGTCTGCCTGTCTTCATTTCTTGAGTCTTTATCTCTGTTGCTACAACCATCTTCAGTGAAAGACTCCAGCTTCTTTGTGTTCCAATGCAGACTAAATTAAAACCGGTGACTTTTCAAGAATCTTGATGGTCTTTAGTACAATATTGGGACTGTGGTACACAGAGAATCATACACTGAACAGCTATGAGGTTCTAGGCTCTGTAGTGTGCAGATGGCCAGGAATGTGTTACCTAGTCCCAACTGCGTAAACAAATCCAACAAATTCCCTTTATAATATATACTCATTTTATCACTTCTTTGTCTCTATAGCAGCAATTCTCAACCAGTGGGTCACGATCCCTTTAGGGATTGAGCAATCATTACACAAAGATATTTCCATTACAATTCATAACAGTAGCAGAATTACAGTTATGAAGTAGCAACAAAATAAATTTATGGTTGGGGATCACCACAACATGAGGAACTGTGTTAAAGGGTTGCAGTATTAGGGAAGGTTGCGAACCACTGCAAGAGAAGCCTTTCACAACAGGTATATAAGATAGATATCCAAGTGAAACAATTACTCATAGCAAGTCATAATGTAAGAAAAAACCAATTACTATGTATAAATATAAATTACCAATTATCAAAGATGGAAGAAAATTTATACACTAACAGAATGGATATGCTGTTAGGATTTTCCCATGAAGAATTAAATACTGTGGGAAGATTTGATATTATAGAACATCTTCAACATTTTCCAGGGTTGATCAATGTTTTGATTTTATAACCATCAATGCTGACAGTGTTGCTTCATATATATATGTAGTGCAAAATGGTAGAAGCATGTTTAGAGTTATTAAGAAAATTGTTTGAAATTTTGTCTTAATTCCAAATCAAAATTCAGTTGATTTTTTAAAATGAAACTCAAGCAACTCAAATGTCATTATCAAATCAAACATTCTGACGCAGTTCAATTCCGAGATAAGCCCATCCGAAACTTACATGCTGTGAAATGGTAGTGGGGAAACATTACAAATCTTTGTTTTCTTTAATTAAACTATTGCGTTTCCACAAGAGCAGGAAAGCCTGTATGTATGATAAAAACACTGCAATCCTGAGCTGAGGTGCTTTAGGCAGCGCTCGTGAGCACTGCTTGGCATGCACAGTGCAAAGTGCATGGGATGCATATTTAGACACAAGGCTGCAGTGAAGTCATGTGATGAAACACAGTAGAGGACTGTCCAAAACAGATTCGCGGCTCGATTTTGAATTATTTTTTGGTTGTTAAACCCTCAGAAAGCTATTACTGGTCACAAGTTTTTCATGACTCTTACATTATGTGAAACCATGTGGAGTCAGGGCTCATAGTTTTAAGAATTTGGGCACTAGAGAGCCCTTGTAAGAAGTGTCTGTCACTACATGCAATATCTGAGAGCACATCTCCTTAGGTTCCCCTGGAATGCTACCTGGACCACACTACTTACAGATGTAAGAGTATCCCTAGCATTCCTTATCTTGGAATATAAAGCCTACCCACTTAATAAACATAGCTTGCAGACAGGACTGCATATTTGCCCAGAATGTAAATCACAATTTGAAAAGGTAAACGGTATGAAGAAAACAGCAGACACAACTCAGAACTCTCTGGAGACTTAACTGCTCAAATACACTAGTCAAAAAATACATGTTTGAAATGAGGGAGAAATCTCAACATGTTTCAGTGTTTTAAAGAAGAGTGTGGAACAAATTAAATAGTATCTTGAGCCGTTTTACGTCCAAAACCTCGATAGACACACTTAGGTCTTTCTGCAATGTCAGAATTTAGCAAACAACACTGCATTCAAAAGTTACACCAGTTCCACTGACTGCATTTTACCATGTAATCCTAATTGTACTTGCAGAATAGCCTTTGGAAATCAGGCTTTTTTTTTTCATTCCCATTTGTATTAGCTACATTTCTTGTGACAAAATACCTGAAGAAAACCAACTTAAGGAAAGGGTTTATTTTGTCCCATTATCAGATGCCTTTAGCTGTGGTAGGCACAGCGTGAAGGAAGAGAGAGAGAGAGAGAGAGAGAGAGAGAGAGAGAGAGAGAGAGAGGAATGCTAATACCCTATTCATGTTCTCCTTTGCATTCAGAGACTCTAGCCTATGGAATGATGCCATCATAGTCTGGGTGGGTTTTCCCATCTCAGTTAAACCTCTCTGTAAATGTTGTAAATGTCCTCACAGTCATGTCCAGAGGGTTATCCTCCAGATGATTTTACATCTCAATTTGACAATCAAAATGAAATGCCACATCATCTTAACTCACTACCATTAACTCTTAGAGCACACATTACACACCACACTCACTCATATGCTCTTTTTCTCTCCATGGCGAAGGAAAGGGTTAAGGACTGTGGCATTCAGAAAAAAAAAAGTCTTAAGTGGGAGTCAGAGCATCTGTAGGGGACTACATAAGAAGGCACACACAGCACAGAGGTGTTCAGGTAGTTCTCTGATATAGGTCTGGGTGGCAGGCCATTTCTAGTGTCACTATGAAATGGTCTGGGTGTCACAATCAGGAGAAATTGTCTTAGAGCTTCTGGAGCTGAACACAGAGGCAGAAGTCCTTTGCTATTGCAGTTTCCTAGAGGGGGTTGCTTATGCTATGCCTACCACATTTTTGTCTTGGAGTGTTTTTTCCTTTTATAGTCCCAGATGCAGGCTTAAGTGTGACTGATAAGTACATGTGCCTGGTGCTTCTGGTTTGACATTTTCAAAGGAGTCGTTACTTATTGGCACAAAACAAATGACTAATTTGTGCATTCTAATGTGCTGGAAGATGGTGGGTGCTTACTTGTATAAATAAAATGCAGAATAAGTTGCTCAAGGCTAGGCAGAACCTGAAAGTGGCTATTTCACACAACAAAGTGACTCAGAGAGGGGCCCAGTTTATTCTGGAGATGAAATTAAAGATGATCAGCAACATAAAAGGAGAGCATGCGGTGAAGGGGGTGGGAGACTGAACACAGCAGAGGAATTAACCCTGGTGCAGAGGCAGGCTGGAGACTGCAGTTAGCCCCACAGGTGTTGATGATGGTCCTGGGCTGCTCTTGGTTAACAAGGGAAGTGGCTTTCATGATCTGCCTTCGAAAACAAAGGCTAGACCTTCCACACTTGGGTGGGTTCAAATCTGGAATGGGCCAGGCAGGGGTTTCCTTGTGTATGTATGGATCATGACAGAACATGAAATTGTGGGCTGCATGCATCTTCACTCTTGCAGCCAGACTTCCAAAAACTGGGTTGTGTCCAGTGGTTTTTTTTCAATACCTCTAAAGCAAAATTTAAATTTGGTAACTACAAGTTAATTAACTCTCCATTTTAAAGTTTCTTTTATAAAGCATAGTATCTTTTTCTTTGGGTAAGAAGTTATATGAGTATGGGACTTCCACTTAAAGCAATGCTAAATTATGGCCCCACGAAACAGTTTAACCTCTCCAAATCTTCATTCTACCCTCCAAAACATCTCCTGTCAAAGAAAGTACTGCGTACACTCGTGGCTAAGTACAAAGTGGGCCTGAAAATCAGTGATGCAGAGAGAGGGAGATCAAAAGGCAGAGACAGAAGAGAGAAGAGTAAGAAGAGCTTCCTGCACCACCTTATCAAAGATTGGTGACGTAAGAGAGGGCGGGACTAGAACGCCCCTCCGTCTCGCTATTCAAATGTCGTCATCAGGCAACGCCAAGGGGCGGGGCCTACTACGGCCACGCCCCAAAGAGACCTACCTCTGCTCTGTGACGCTATCAGAGGGCGACACGCGTGGGCGGGGCACCGCGCTGGGGTGCTTCGGCCCCGGCTGAACTCGAGTGGACCCGGCCAGGAGGATACGCGGAGTTGAGGAAAGCGGGCAGGGCTGGCCGGAGCATGGCGGACCAGATCCCTCTGTACCGGGTGCGCAGCGAGGCGGCTGCCGCGGCCAGTCACAGACGCGCGGCCTACTACAGCGCCGCTGGGCCCCGGCCGGGTGCCGACCGGCGCGGCAGGTAACGGCGGGCCAGATCCTTCCCGGCATCGTGGGTCGTCCCTGCCTCCCGTGGACCGCGCAGGGCCGTAGAGCCGGGCACCCGCCGGGCCGCGGACTCCAGAGCCGAGGGCGACGGGCTGAGCCGCGCCCAGGGATCCGGGGACGCCGCTCCGCCTTTCGTGTCGCTTCGGGAGCCCCCAAACTTACTGTGTGGGCAAGCGGGCCAAGGTGACAGGTGCAACTCATTATGTGTGTGAAAAACACGCCGAGCCGAGTGTCACTGATTTTTTTTCCATACGTGAAGCGCTTATTAGGCCCACTTTGTACTTAGCCACGAGTGTACACAATACTTTCTGTTGACAGGAGATGTTTTGGTGGGTAGAATGAAGATTTAGAGAGGTTAGACTGTTTCATGGGGCGGGGGGGTCATAGTTTAGCAATGCGATTAAAATGCGCAGACCTTGCTTTAAGAGGAAGTCCCATACTCATATAATTTCTTACCCAAAGAAAATAAATACTATGCTTAATGAAGAAACTTTAAAATGGAGAGTTAATTACCAAATTTCAATTTTGCTATAGAGGTATTGTAAAAACAACCCTTAACACATATATGAAAAAAAATTTTACTGAATATTTAGTTTCTTCTGAATCAGAGCTTTTGAGTACTTTTTGGGATGTACATTATTTATTTAGAGACAAGATCTCAATCTGTATCCTTGCCTGACCTAGAACTTGCTCTGCAAACCAGGCTCGCTTCGAAGTCATAGAGATCCACCTGCCTTTGTTTCCCCCAATGCTGGGATTAAAGGCGTGACTTACCATGCCCAGCCTTTTTATTTTTAAGAAAACCAATTACTGAGTATGCACAAGGGTTTGCAGGCTGGGCAGTAAGAGTAATGTTGGAAGTCTGATTTTTTTTTGGCTGATTTTTATTCTCTCTCTCTCTCTCGACTCACGGTCTGACAGTGTAGATCCTGATGGCCTAGAACTCCTTATCCTTCTGTGTCCACATTCCACATCCTGAGTGTGTTGGGATTACAGGCATATACCACAATCTATGCCTGGCTCAAATTGATATATTAAGGCTATTTATATTCAAGCTGATTTTCCATACCTCAGAACCTAAGTGTGGCATTTTATTGTCTGTTTCTTCTGATTTTAATCCTTGAACATCTTTTCTTGCCTTCTTTTGGGTTACTTGAACATACTATTTTTTTTTTTTTTGAGATAGTTTCACTGTGTAGACTAAGCTGGCCCGGAACTCAGTACATAGCCCAGACTAACCTTTATTACTCACAGTCCTATTTTGACTCATGTATAGTTTTTTTAGTGCATTTTTATAGCTATTTCTTAGAGTAGTAGCTCTAGGCATTGCAGTATATATATATATATAAAATGCATCACAGTATACTGTTGATATTTTAAAATTTATCTCTTTATGTTCGTTTATCCATTTCCTTGGTAATATACTTGTAACATTAAATGTTAGTCTTACATTTTGAAAGTATAGAATTTTTTTTACATATTATTATTGGAAGCCCACATCTGACAGTGTTATAACTTTTACTTTTTCTCTCAAATTAGAAACCTCAAGAAGAGAATGTCTTGATTCATATTTTTTGCCCTTTCTTTCTCTTGCCTATTTTCTGATACTCTAAAATTTCTTATTTCTGCTCCATTTAAACATTTCTGTAGACATTCTTTTAGAGTAGATGTGTTGAAAATAAATCCTCTTAGTTTTCCTTCATCCGAGAATATCTCTGTTTGCCCGTCATAATTTCACAAGTATAACAACTGCCCCTTCAGGGCTTTACTTTCTATCCTTTCAAATATATGCATTATAGATGGCCCTGATTTGAAAATATTAAATAGAAATTTCCAGGGACAAACAATTCAGATATTTGAAGTTATGTGCTGCTCTGAATATTGTATGGAGTCTAGTGGTATTACTTCATCCTGCCTGAGATGTGAACCATCTTTCTGTGCTCTCTTTATATTACTTGATGATTAACTACGTGAAAGTTGTCTGGACTGTTGTGGTGTTGTTTGTTCTGGAAGTTCAGTGTTTAAATGATTCCCATTTTGCCTGATAAAAGACATGAATCTGGCAATCTTTTAAGACATACTGTTACTAACTGTATTATAGATATACATGTAGAGAAAAAATATAACTGTTTTGTTTGTTAATATATGGTTTCAGATATCTACCAGGAGGTATTCCTTGAAGAAAAGGAAAAAGAATTGTGTTGCAATTGAGAATGACAATCCTTTCAGCATTTGAAAAATGTTACACCACTTCTTTGAGCTTTCCTGGTTTTTGATGAGAAATCTGTCAGTTGAATTGTTTTCACTCATTAGTTGGAATTTCACTACTTTGAAGCTTTTAAAGAAAAATTCAGTAGTTTGATATTACGAGTTTATATATATATTGGTCATGTGAATACTTTTGAGCCTCTTTCTCTGGCATTTATCTGTGGCATTGGTAATACTTCAGAAGTCTTTTCTGGGACCTGAGTGTGTCATTTGCTTGAGGTCCATTTCCTGTTCAGATTGGGCAGTTCCTATTCTGTCTTCAAGTTAACTAATTCTTCCATCTATTCAGCTCTTGAGTTCACCATTTCAGCTTGAAATTTTCCATTGATTCTTCATGATGATTATTTTTCCATTCATTTTTTTATGATTGCCCACTGAAGCTTATGTGTATGTGTCATTCTTCTCTACTCTTTTTTTTTTTTCCCTTGTCTTTTTTCCTCTCTTTGAGACAGGGTTTCTATTAAGTAGCTCTGTCAGTATTCTCTATGTAGGGTTCTTGAACTCACAGAGATCCACCTGGCTCTGCCTCAGCCTCTTGAAAGCTGGGATTAAATTTTCTACCTTAGTTTTTGAGTCAGGGTCTCTCAATGAATCTGGATTTACCAGTTGGCTAGGTTGGCTAGATTAGTGAACTCAAATATTCTGACTGTCTTCATGCCCTCATCTCAGATTAGGGACATGGTGCTCCTGGCTTTTATGTGGATGGTAAGGATCCACACTCAAGTCCCCATGCTTGTGTGATGGGCAGTTTACCAACTGAGCTATCTCCATAGCTTCCCATTTAAGCATTTTTTTAAAAAAATGATAGCTTTTAAAGACTCATGTCAGAAAAAAATTTTTTATCTGCAGTTTTGATGTTAACATCCCTGGATTCTCTTTTTCTCATTCAAGTTGAGATTTTCCTTTTTTTTTTTTTTTCTCTTTTCGTTGCATCCTGAACATTTTGGTTATTATGTGATTAAGACACTAAGATTTATCTAATTCTTCAGTTCTACCAGACTTCTGTGATAGCATTTTAGTGGGGAATGTGGAAGACCCTGCCTTGAAGGGCAGGTTCCCTGCATAGCTTTGGCACCTGAGAGGGAAGGGTGTCCTGCTTGCTCCCATTTGAGATGCCCACAAGTCTTGTTTGGGAGAGGGGTATCTGGTTACTGAAGCCTGAAGTTCAGCCCACAGGCCTGACCTTAAAGGTAAGGTCTTTACATCTGAAAAGTGACTGGGGATTTTTCCTGTACCTTATTTTTCTTTCCCTTCCTCTTCTCCACTGTGTGTGTGTGTGTGTGTGTGTGTGTGTGTGTGTGTGTGTGTGTGTGAGAGAGAGAGAGATCAAATCCAAAGATTTATATCTAGCCAAGCATTTTGCCACCAATGTATTCCTTCAGCTCTGCTCTTTAATTTAAAACTCACTTACTTTTATTATGTATTTACTTGTATTTAACAATGTTTTTGGTACATTGTCATCCTTTACACATCAGTAATTTTAAGTGTGCAATTCTTGGTTTTAGCACAGTCACAGACATGCGCAGCCATTACCAGTCGGTGCAGGGACACTTAACAAGCAACTCCGTGCCCTGTATCCTGAATCATAGGCCGCCCCAGCCTTCATCTACATAATTCTCCCTCCTGAGCCATCTGAAGCTATGGGCTTTTGATTTTAGTTTTGTTTATGTGAGGTGTTCATTTTTCTTTTGAATAAAAGTAAGGCATCTGTTAATTTTGTGTTTTTGTTTCTCTTTTTAAGTGATAACTATGTCACTCAGATTACCTTTATGGTTGGATGATAAATAAATCACAGTGAACATTAGGGTGTTGTTTGTTCATGTTTGTTAGTACTTTTTCTTTGAATTTCCCAAACTCAAAGTAATGGAGTTATGGGCCTTGCAGAGAGTCACTTGCCATATCATTATAGCTAAACCTCATTGTGTAAAAAGAGACTCATGCTGAGAACAGATGGGTGTTGTCTGATTATCTGTAAAATATTAGTGTTTCTTGGTAGATGTAACACAGATTTTTATAATGCTAGTTTTCTTATTTTGAGGACCTATACATAATTTCTTTTGAATTCTAAAAGTCTTATAATTATGATGATTTAATATTTTGTAATTATAAAGTTGTTTTTTGTTTTGCTGTGATAGTTACAGCTGATGGGACCTGGCCCATTTGTGGTGTGGGGATTGAGCCCAGGACTCTGTTAGGAACACTTAGCTTTACAATGAGTCTTAAGATGGTGATTTTCTACTTGTTCAGGCCCAAAATTTTCTTTGGGATTTCAGATATTTTTGTAAAAGTTATAAAGAATTTCATTGGAAAGTGATCCCATAGTTCACAGTGAAAATAAGAGATTCTTTACACTTGTCAGAATAGGAATGTTTCATTTAATTTTCACACATCTAAAAGTATTAGTATGAAGATAGAATTGATAATTGAGTTAATAACAACTATAGGCAACTTGGCCTATAGTTTTTGTATTTGTGTTTATTTAATTTTGGATATTATATTATTAGTTCTTGTTCAAAAGCTTCTGTGTTTAGTATTGGTATAATTTCTTATTCCAAGAATTTTTTAGGTTTCTTATAGAACTTTTAAAAAATCACTGATTCATTGGGGCTGGAGAGATGACTCAGTGTTTAGGAACGCTGGCTTCTCTTCCAGAGGATCTGGGTTCAATTCCCAGCATCCCATAGCTGTTTGCAATCATTTGTTATTACAGTCCCAGGGAATCCAATGCCCTTAGAAATAAAATAATAAAAAATTTAAAAGACAAGGGGGGAGGAAGGGAGAAAAAGAGAGAGAGAAGGAAGAAGAGAGGAACTACTAGTTCAAAGCTTTTGTGGTCCCTTCTCAGTTAAGGGACTGGCTAGTCTTCCTCCTTGTTCCTTTTTTTTTTTTCCCAACCAAGACCTTGGCATTTTTCTGATACTATTTCCTTAATTAGTTTGATGGTCATGGTGATGGTCATTACTGCTTTATCATTAGTTTTAGTTTTAGTTTATTTTGTGCTACAAAAACAGAATATTTGAGTATAGGTAGTTTATAAAGAGCAGAGAGTACTTTCTTACAGTTCTAAAGGCTATGTGGATCAGTGTCAATGTAGTTCAATGCCAGCATCTCTTCTTGATGTTTTTTTTCTGTGTGGCAGAAGACCATGAGAGAGCCAGCCCCCTTTATGGTAGCATTTACCATTTTTGAGGGTACCCTCATGATAGAAATACCTCTGGTTAGGTCTTATCTCCTGGCACTGAGACATAAACATTAAGCTGCTATAACACATTTGGAGAGTGCAGAAACAAAAGCCCAAAATAAAAGCAAAATACCCACACTATAATAATTATTATACCTGATCTCTAGTGACCCATAGTATCTTTCAGAGACATGTGGAGCCCAGCCCTAATGACCATGGTACCTTACAGAAAAAAGCAGACTCAGAAACAGCTTAATCAACCTGCCAGCTCACTCACATGAAGATCCCACTTAAATGGCTTATGATTATGAGACCAGGCAACTTCTCTTCAACAGCAATAAAAGAACTTCAAACCCCTCAGTGGCTTGAGACCCTCTGGGAACTTTCCTGTTGCTTGCTATCATTGTATTTCTGTACATTCTCTCTGTCTTTCCATGCCTTTGGTGAGTTTTGTATTAACTGTACCACTACTTTCACGAGCCATTTTTCTTGGCCCAGGGGACAGAGCATTCCAGCCCTAGTAACCTTTTTACTTTCTGCTGTTAGAGGCAAAGGAGGCCCAGTTCCTCATCAGCTTCTTACTAATGACTCATAAATGACACAGTTGAACTGCATAGCTCCATTTGATGGAGGATATATGCACATTTCCTTACATACCACTTACTTGTTGAGTTGTTTTTGTATCTTGTTAGCATGCAGGGAAAGGAAGTTATTTATTTTAAAGTTTTAAGCATTAGATACATTTTAAATTAACTTCTTACTTTAATATAAATTCTCAGTGTTTTTATTCAAATGCAAACAGTAGTGCTGTGAGATACTTAAGGTACCGTGTAAGTGTTAGCCACTCATTGACTTTCTTTCACATAGATTCATGGAAATTAGATGCCCTCCAGTACTTGAGTAGTCTATTGAAAGCCTGTGGCAGCAGCTGAGGTGATCTCTTTTCTTAAGCATGAAGTATTCTTGGATTTCTGCTTCCTGTACCTGAGTATTCTATTGAAACCTTGTGGCAGCGGCTGAGGGTGTGTCTTCTTCTTGAATGAGGCAGTACACTTGGGTCCATGTTATCTGTTCTGTTTTCTTTGTTCACATTGTTTTTACTTATTTAAAAAAATGTTTCCAGAATTATACTTAATTGCTGGTAATGTTGATTTCTCTTGAGTGACAAACCAATTAAGTGTGTATGACACCAGGAAACAAAGACACTTAGGATTCTATGCTTATCCTGCCTCTGGGAAAAAAAATCCATTATTCATCATCTTATTGTTTTTAAATACTGATGTAAAATGTTCAGTACAATAGGAAATTGCTTTGGAGAGGGAATAAATTGCTTGCCAGTTCAAAGGCTACATTTCTGAAGTCTAGGTTGCTAAACTTGGTATTGCTCGCTTCTGAGCTTCCAGAGCTCATCACGCTGCCGTTCCAGCATTACAGTTAGTGAGACTCTGACTTTTGCAACGTGATCATTGAGAGAACCTTAATGAAAAATAAACATAAAAATCTTATTTTATCTATATTAACTGTTCTGAATTTTGATTGCATTTTGGATAAATATCCATTTTTCTAGTTTATTTGTTGAAAGACATAATCTTATGCAGAAAAGAAAAGGGACCTTTTCAAGGAAAATACTTTCTTCAGGCTCCTTTATGGATTTTTTTTCTCACTAAATCAACTAAATGTAATTTGTAGAAGATTATATGGAGCTACTAAAATGAATTGCCAGTTTGATTGGCTGAGGGAGTGCTTAAAGAGGGTGAAAATAGTACCATTTCTCCCCTGTACTTAT
The DNA here is from genome assembly GCA_907164525.1 of Lophiomys imhausi. Lineage (NCBI taxonomy): Eukaryota > Metazoa > Chordata > Mammalia > Rodentia > Muridae > Lophiomys > Lophiomys imhausi. The sequence goes on from CAJQZJ010004760.1 coordinate 10,970,174, forward strand.
ACTTAACAGAGGTCTCACATGTTGTCATTCTCTATGGCATTGAGACAGGGAGATGTGACACTGTCGCCAGGACCTCAGGAGTTCTGTGCAGAGACCGCTCCATAGAAGCCAGGCTGCTTGGCTTATACTGCAGAAAAGAATTTCAGGCCAAGTCAGTATGAAGTAGAAATACAGATTTAAGCTAGACGTCTGCAATGCAAGACAGGCCTAAGAAGAGCTTACTTAGTACCAGGCACATACCTTTAATCCCAGGATATAGGAAGTAGAGGCAGACTGATCTCTTGAGTTCCGGGCCAACTTGGCTTACATAGTGAGTCTCTCTCTCTCACATGCATGCACTCATACACACATGCACACACCACACCAGCCTGACCTACATAGTGAGACACTGTCTCCCTCCCTCTCTCTCACCCCCCCCCTCACAAATAAATAAATAAAATGGTAAAACAGTATTGGGCTCCTCAGATCAAAGCACTTGCTATGCAAGCCTGAGGAGATGGAAGGATATGCATGTATAATAATAAGAAATTAAAGAAGGCAGTGTTTCATGCTCAGAAATGGGTATGGCATGGGCATCTCAAAACAGACTCTCTTAAGTTTTTCAATGAAAGCTATCCACATGATTTTTGTGCCTTTTGTAAAATAATATTGTTAGAAGTTAAAAGGTTTAGTAAAAAACAAGTTTTGGTAAACTTATCTGAGGAATCTTTCTTTAGGAAGTGAGATAGGTTGGGGATGTAGCCTAGTTGGTAGAGTGCTTACCTAGCTCCATGGAACTAATCAGGGTTTCTATCCCCAGTACAGCTAAAACCATGGTGGTACATGCTGGTGGTGCACGCTGGTAATCCTAGTACTTGAGATGTGGAGACAAGATCAGGAGTTCAAGATCATGCTCATCCACATAGTGAGTCGAAGGCCAGTTTGGGCTACATGAGACCCTCTCTTAAAACTCACACATCCCCATTCAAAACCCCAACAAATAAAAGAATGAGATCATACGGTGTTTCTGAGGTGCACTGATAGTGTAATGGGCTCATAAGATATAAGCATGGGCCACAAAGTTCAAAGGACTGTTCTTATTTTAAACAGGTTGCAAGGAACCCAAGACATGTTTTTACTGAAAACAGGTTTATAATCTTGTTTGTGAGACCCTCTTGATTTCTAGTCAGCAGGTTTAGAAGCCTCTTTACTTTCCCATGATTCTTTAGTTTCCCCCACTTTTCTCTCCTGTACCAGCAATATGATAGCCTATTATACATGTATATGTTATTTTATGTGTGTGTACTCTCCCTGCATGTATACGCAAGTGTGTGTGTGTGTGTGTGTGTGTGTGCACCATGTGTGTCTTGGTACCTGTAGAAGCCAGAAGAGGGTGTCAGATTCCCTGGAACTGTGTGAGCCACTATGTGAGTGCTGGGAACTGAACCTGGGTCCTCTGCAAGAGCAGTAAGTGCTCTTACCCACTGAGTCATCACTTCAGCCCTCTTTTATCTATTTAACCAGTTCTTATTCTTATTTCATTTCCTTGCTTCCTTTTTCAAATAGCTCAGTGTAGTTGTGGTTGTCTTTGTAGGTAAATATTTGTACATGTTTAATTCCATGGATAATTTGAGGCTGTAGTTTAGTAGCAGTGTATTATTGTATAGTAACATAAAGGCTTGTAATACATCTTCACAAATTGTTCACTGCTCCTGCCAGCAATGAAGAGTGTCTGTCCAAGACTACATGCTGAATGTTAAGAATTACTTTTCTAAGGGATATGTAGTGGTACATGTCTATAATTCCACTACTCAGGAGGCTGAGGCATTAAGGTCTCGAGTTTTAGGCCAGCCTGACTTATATAGTGAGCCCCTATCTCAGACAACAAAAACAACAACAGAATTACTTTATCCACCTGACAAGGCAAAGCACATTTTTAATCCTTTTTAGAAACAACTTAGTCTCAACCTTAGAGCTTCTGATGAATAATAATAATTTGAAATGAGACTAAAGCTCTTTTCTGTGTTTCCCTGGCACTGTGTCTTACCCATTCCTGCCTCTTCATTACTAGCACTTGCACATTGCTCCTGCGATGGTCCTCTCCCGCATCTTGAAGGCCTCGGCTGTTTGGTGCTTCTAGAACCATCATTGGTTGACTGCATTCTAGTACATAGGGAAGCAAATCCTTACTTTTCTTACTGCTGTGATGATGCCTGACAAAAATAGATTAAGGAAGGAAAGGTTTATTTTGATCCTGACAGTATGGTCTGTCCTCATTGGGAGAAAGAGGAATATGAGGCTCCTGTCCACATTGTATCCACAGTCAGGAAGCAGAGAGAGATGATACTGGTACCCAGCATGTCTTCTCCTGGTAATTCCTTCTAGGACTTAAGTCTCTGGGATGGATCCACACACATTGAGAATTTGTTTTCCCTCTTCAGCCAAACCTCCCTTGAAACATTCTTCTCATGGATATAGGCAGACAGCTAAGATTACCATCACAGGAAGGCTTCCTGGACTTGTTTCTTTCTAGGTCTCTCTTTGTAAGTAACCGGTTAGTTTACTTGTTTTTGTCCTATGGATTTGTAAGCTAATATGAGCAGGCCGTATATGCTGGCGTAGTGCTTTTTGCTAACTGCGTAGGACAATGTAGCACATGCAGGCGCTGAAGTGTCTAGTGCAAACGTGCTAATGCGGTTAAACATAGTTCTTGAGTTTGCTTCTATATCTTTGTGCCCATTTGTTGTATGAAGTGTTTGCTTTTACATGGATTTTCCATAAGAACTTTTCATAAAGATGACTCCTGCTCCCCTTCTTCAGTGCTGCAGAGTGTGGTCATCTGCAGTGCCTGGCTTGGTGCCTGGGAGAAGTCAGTGCTTAGTTTCAGCCTCAAGTAGTCTCTATGGCCTTTTATTGAAGAAACCCTCAAGGATTTTTTGCATTCTGCTTTTTAATATGTGACCTCTTTGTCAGAGGTTTTCCACTTTCCTAATGTTGTGACCCTTTAAAACAATTCCTCAAGATGTGACCCCCAACCAAAGCATTATTTCATTGCTACTTCATAACTGTAGTTTTAGTACTATTATAAATAATAATATAAATATCTATATTTTCCAGGGGTCTTAGGCAACACTTGTGAAAAGGTCACTGGACACTCAGGGAGTCGTGACCCACAGGTTGAGAATCAGTGCTCTATGAGATTTCTTAAGTTGTTCTGTTGCTTTTGTGCAAGAACTTAGATTTTCTTGTTTGTCCCATTGGTGACTGGATTGTGCCTCCCCAAAGTATTTGTAGATTTTATCTTTCTGTTCCTGTTTAAAAAAAATACCGCCTAGGAAGAGAATATACTTGGTATGATTTTAGCATTTTAGAGTTGTTAGGTTGGTGGTGCCATGGCCCAGGATGTGGTCTGTGAGTGAACTGAGGAGAATGTTACACTGTTGTTGGGTACTGCTTTTGTTTTTCCTTGGTTTTTGGGTAAATAGTGTTTAAGTCAGATTGGTTGGCAATATTAAGTGTATCTTTATCTCGTCTTTGATCCTCTTTTCTATAAACATAGAAAAGTTTTGGAGTATTTCATCAAAATTACATTGTCAATTTTATATTTAATTTGTATTAATTTTGTTGCATGTGCTTTGAAGATCTGATGCTAAGTGAATGCTCCTTTAAGATTATTAGGTTTTATTGCCGATTTAAGCTTTTTAAATTACAATATCCTTTTTAATCCTGGCTGCTTAAAAGAAATTTTGGGGGAGGCTGGAGAGAAATGACTCACTTGAGTTTAATTCACAGCACACATGTTAGGCAGCTAACAACCTTTTGTAACTGTTACATAGCTCCCAGTGATCTGATAGCCTCTTATGACCTCCCACACATAATTGGCATACACACACACAAATAAAAATCTTTAAAAATTGTCTTCAATGTCTTAACACAGCTGTGTAGCTTTCTTTTGAGTACTCTTCACATCATCCCATTTCCACTCTTTTATTTTTAATTTTTTAACCCTACATATCCCTTTATTTAAGGTACTTCCTTGAGGTAGTGTCCTTCGTACTCCAGAGGCTGTTTGACACTTTACAAAGACACTGTTGGAACACTGTTATTGTCTCAACAAGAAGTTGGTATTTAGTACCTAGAGCTAGGGGTGCTTTTGAACCTCCTATACACACAGGACAGCACTCCACAATAAGGAATATGTGGTCAAGATGTAAATTGTACCCTGTTGAAAAACCCCGCTTTGAAGGTCACAGTATCCAAAGGGAATTTAGCAGTGTTCCTTGAGCTTTATCATCCTCCCACCTCATGTAAAGCCAGAAGACCTTAGACCTTCATGTTCTGCTGCTGTCATTCAATTGTCACATTTATTGATAATTGAAACTTAACCCCACAGTGCTGACATTTTTACTTTGCATAGTCCTGCATATTTGTAAAGAACTTGTTTTGTTGTTGTTCTGGGATCTTAACATTCTGAATTTCCTCCAGATACTGTTTTTATTCTTGAAACATTGCTTAGCATTCTTTAGGTCAGAGCTAGTGACAAAACTGTTCTCTTGGTTTTCCTTCATCTGAGAACGTTTTGTGGTTTTGGATGTAGCTTTCTGTCTGGTATAAACTAAAGTTTCCAAAAAAACAACAAAAAAAAGCTCTATCTGTGTTAAAGCTGCTACAGACCTGACTGACCAACTAGAACTTAACAGACATGGAGTATTAACACACTGCAGATCAGAGCCAAGGATCTTATACGAGTTTCAGTTCCTTTAGTGGAGCCATTTATTTCCCATGTGAGTCTGACTTAACAGCTGTTAACATTTTTATTTTTTTTACTGTTGTGAAGATTTTTTTCAGCATTTATTTCTTTCTTCAAGTTGCATCTCAATCACAGCCCCCTCTTCCTTCTCTCCTGGTCCCACCCTCTTGCTCTCTTCCCCCTTCTCCCTCCTATGGCTAACTAAAATCCAGACATAAGTGAATAGATGCCATGTGCATCTTTCTGAGTCTGAGTTAGCTCACTCAGGATGAGCTTTTCTAGTTCCATCCATTTGGCAGCAAATTGCACGATTTTCTTGTTTCTGATGACTGAATAGTATTCCATTGTGTAGATGTACCATAGCTTTTTACCCATTCATCAGTTGAGGGACATCTGGGTTGTTTCTGCAGGGGTGGTTCAACATTCAAAATCCATCAGTGTAATCCACCATATAAACAAGCTGAAAGGAAAAAAAAAAACAGCTGATAATCTCACCAGATGCTGAAAAAGCATTTGAAAAAAATTTAACACCCCTTCATGCTAAAAGTCCTGGAGAGAACAGGCATACAAGGACCAAACCTAGAAATAATAAAGGCAATATACAGCAAGCCAGTAGCCAGCATCAAATTAGATGAAGAGAAGCTTAAAGCATTTCCTCTAAAATTAGGGACAAGGCAAGGCCTGCCCACTCTTTCCGTATCTCTTCAACATGGTACTTGAAGTTTTAGCTAGAGCAATAAGACAACTAAAGGAGATCAAGGGTATACAAATTGGAAAGGAAGAAGTCAAAGTATCCCTATTCGCAGATGATATGATAGAATATATAAGTGACCCCAAAAATTCCACCAGAGAACTCCTACAACTGATGAACACCTTCAGCAAAGTGGCTGGATACAAAATTAATTAAAAAAAAATCGGTAGCCCTTCTTTATACAAAAGATAAATGGGCCAAGAAAGAAATCAGGGAAACAATATCCTTTACAATAGCCACAAACAATATAAAATACCTGGGAGTAACTCTAACCAAGCAAGTGAACAAGCAAGTATGACAAGAACTTCAAGACCTTGAAGAAAGAAATTGAAGTGGATATCAGAAGATGGAAAGATCTCCCATTCTCATGGATAGGTATGATCAACATAATAAAAATGGCCATCCTACCAAAAGCAATATACAGATTCAATGCAATTCCTATCAAAATACCAACACAATTTTTTACAGACCTTGAAAAAACAGTTCTCAACTTCATATGGAATAACAAGACACCCAGAACATATAAATCCTGTACAATAAAAAGACATCTGGAGGTATCACCATCCTGGATTTCAAACTATAAATAAGATTTTACATGTGAGAGAGAACATGTGACTTTTATGAGTTACCTCATGTGATATGATACTTTCTCATTTCATGCATTGTAGGGAGATAGATTAATATAAATTAGATTTAGTAAATATCTAGGTTTCTGATACAGTCTCTTAATCCAGGGCATGAAGATCAACTTGGCTGTGAGCAATTACCTTATCAGCTTATGGATGAAGTCACGTGAAATGTGGGGAGTCTCTCTGGACTAAAAACAAGGTTGAAGCCAGGTGAAACAAGGAAAGACTTTATGACCTGGCATTGTTTTCAACTGCTAAGTGGTCAGAGCCCAAATTAAGGTGGAACAAGGAGCGATCCTATTTAAGGAAAAGTGGATGAGCCCGGGAGAGGGTGTGCTAAGGGCTCCATGCTAGAGAGCCGATCCTAGTGAGCTCCAATGCCAGGGAGTCCTCACGCTGAAAAGGACAAGTAGTTGGTATCCTCTGATGGAGAGTGTTGGTGAACTGCTGGCCAGATCTCCCTGAGGCAGAAAGAAGCTGGTGAGCAGAGAAAGCCTCAGCAAGATGCAAAAGGCCAAGGACTAAACCCTGTGGCTCAGCTTTTGCCTAGAGGGGTTTGACCTGCCTGAGTGGAACTGTGGCCAGCTTTAAAGACTGAGGCAGAATGGCAGAGTTGCTGATAGGAAGGAAATAAGTTGGCCTACAGACGGCTGAGGTCTCCCCAGAGAAGAAAGCCTCAAGCCTTATTTAAGGTGAAACCGCAATAGCCAATTTACCCTGACAAATCTACATCTGAGATATTCCAGAATAAAGACTGCTAAATACATTAAAGGGTCCACCCCAGAGACTGTGTTCCTGACGACTGAGGACCTGCCCCAGAGACTGTATCCTTCTAAAAGGTTATGAAAATAATTGTAATACTTATCAATAGGTTTAATGGTTAGGTCTTAGGGGTTGAAGGCATTCATAGGGGTTGTAGAAATTTATAAGAATAGTAGTTAAGTGTATTATAAGTGAATATAGTTACTAATAAATAAGTGTTTAATAATTTAAAAAGTACAGTTTAAATGCATCTTGCTGCAAATTTCATTTTTCTTTTACAGCTGTGATAAATTCCATTATGGTATGTGTCCATAGTGATTTCTGTAATGGTGGAACTAGTTTCCACTCCTCCCAGCAATGAATACAACTTACATTTTCCCACATTCTTCACAGCATTTGTTGTGTCTTTTCTTGGTGTCATTCTGACTGGGGTGAGATGGAATCTTGAAGTAGTTTTGAATAGCTAACAATGTTGAACTCTTTCAAAAGTACTCATAGGGCATTTTGTGTTTCTTTTTTTGAGGACTGTCCATTTCATTAGCTCATTTGTCAATGATCTCTCATTTGTATAATTTTGCAGTTCTTTATATATTCTGGATAATCCTGTCTGTAGTATAGCTGGCAAAAATTAACTCTCGTACTGTAGGCTATCTATTAACTGTTGATAGTTTTTCCTTTGCTGAGCAGAAACTTAAAATTTTTATGTTGTCTCATTTACAATTCTTAGGGATATTTCCTGTGTTATTAGAGTTCTTTTCAGAGAGTACTTGCTTATATCTCTATATTAATTGTATTCGCTGTTACCTAACTTGCTTTGTATTAGCTAAAATCTTTAGAATGTATACTTACCAGAGCACTAGTTTCCACCAATCTACAAGCTAAGCATCAGATAACATCTAATCCTCTAGCAATTTTTTTTTACTGGTTTGCTGTAACCTGTCTACCTGTGGTTACCATCAGTATTTGGTAATGGCTTAGATAATGACTTTCTTTGTTTCATAAGAATAAGATCTTAATGTATCCATCTCTGTGGTGGAACATATCTTTATGGGCAGCCAAAATCCATGTTCCTGGACTGTGGTCACCCATTTGATTAAAAAAAGAAAAAAAAACCCATCTCTTATTTCTTTTGAAGTAAGAGCTAGGTTTCATGTCAATGTAGTTCTTATCCTGTGGCTTTTAAAAAAATGTAGTTCCTTTGTCCCTGGGCTTCCATTTTTTTCTAGAGAAACCTGCAGATGTTTGGATGCATGTTCCCCTATCTCTCCAGCCATGTTAATTTGGAATACTTTCCTCTCACTCTATGTGTGGAATAAACTTAAGTGCTCTGTCTCTTTTTGTACTTGTGGTCCTGCCTGCCTTTTGTGTGGAAATGGAACAAAGGGTGTGTGTTCAGCTTGAATGACCTCCATTTGGCCGCAGCAACTCTGAGGTCTGCTGCATCATTTTATTTTTTTCTTTTTCTTTTTTTTAAATGTTTATTCACTACATTAAGCCACATCTCCATCACAGTGCCCCCCTCCACCCCTCCCAGTCCCATCCTCCCACACTTCATCTATCTTACTCCTCCAGAGTGGGGTGTCCCCACACATCAGTCCCCCACCCCAGTTCAGCAGTCACATGAGGGCCAAGAGCCTCCTCATATACTGGGGGCCTACATGGCAGCACCACTAGGGCAAAGTGTCTCATCCACAAAGCCTATGTTCCTGATCCTTTTGGTGTGTTGATTGTAGGTTAGTTATCCTATACTATATTTCTAAAATCCAATTATAAGTGAATAGATGCCATGTGCATCCTTCTGAGTCTGGGTTAGCTCACTCAGGATGAGCTTTTCTAGTTCCATCCATCTGGCTGCAAATTGCATGATTTCATTGTTTCTGATGGCTGAGTAGTATTCCTTTGTGTAGATGTACCACAGTTTTTTAATCCATTCTTCGATTGAGGGACATCTGGGTTGTTTTTCAGTTTCTAGGTATTACAAATAAGGCTGCTATGAACATAGATGAGGAAATGTCCTTATGGTTTGGTGAGGAGTCATTTGGATGTATACCAAGAAGTGGTATGGCTGGGTCTTGAGGTAGAGCTATTCCAAGTTCTCTAAGATATCGCCAGAGTGGCATCATTTTCAAAGTGAGATGACACCTATTGTAAAGGTAAATGAAATAGCCATTGATGAACCATCATTATAGTTTCTGTAAAATTGATTGTTTAAAAAGGTAAGTATTTTTAGTGTTAGATTGTGTTCGTGATTGAAGACAATGTTGATGGTAGGCTGCTGTTTGTTTAAAGCAAGAGTACTGTTTGAGTGATAGTTCAATGGTAGGTAGAGCACTTGCCTAGCATGTGTGAGGCCCTAGGTCTAGTCACCAGTAACACACACACACACACACACACACACACACACACACACACACACATGCATGCACTCAGGCACACACATGGATACACATATATGCACTGACAGATATATGCACTCACACATGTGTGTACACACACATGGAGACACACATAGAGACTAATGAGCTTGAAAAGTTGTGCCAGTTGAGTCTTTTTTTTCACTGAGTGTAAGTTTAGCATAGGTGTGGGAGAGACACTGAATACGTGGTACATAGCATGACTGTCAGCTCTGACCACAAACTCAAGACCGTGCTCAGACCTTTCATACAGACAACTGTTTTGCCAAAAGTCACAAGTCACCTTTTGGAACTTTGTTGACTACACAGTTGTGTAATCTATCTTAAAGATGTAAAAGTGGTTATTTTCTTACCAAGCTGAATGCAGTGAGTGGAATTTAGACAGCCTTGATCATTTAGTTCTCAACTACAGTGACCTCCCAGAGGTCACTGTGAGATTTATAGCGTGAGGATTGTCAGCTGCTTCAGCCAACACAAGCTTCCTTGCACAACTTTTTCTTTACCTGTTAACTGTGGAGAGTTAATCCCTGACCCCAAAGGGAAGTGATCTCATTATATAGTCGTTTTCTTTTCAACAGTGGTTTGTCTCAGATGAAGGCAGCTTAGTTTGAAAAAAAAAAAAAAAAGTGATGTCTTAGTTAAATTTCTATTGCTGTGAAGAGACACCACAACCAAGTAAACTTATAAAAAGAAGCATTTATTTAATTGGGGGCTTGACTACAGTTTCAGAGGGTGAGTCCATGACCATTGTGGCCAGGAGAATACTAGCAGGCTGGCAGGCATGGGACTGGAGTAATAGCTGGGAGATTACATGTGATCTGTAGGTTGGAGGCCTAGAGAGAGAGATCGGTCCTGGTATGGGCTCTTGAAACCTCCAAGCCCACGCCCAGTGACACACCTCCTAATCCTTCCCAAAATGTTTCAACCAGTAAGGGACCAAGCATTCCAACATGAGCCTTTGGAGGCCATTCTCAATTCAAACCACTACAGGTGATTAGTAAAGTTTGGCCTGATAGTATCCTAGATGCAGTGCAGTGTAACAGCAGACTGCTGAGCTCTCTGTTCTTACCTTTAGGTACCAGCTGGAGGATGAGTCTGCCCATTTGGATGAAATGCCACTGATGATGTCTGAAGAAGGCTTTGAGAATGATGAAAGTGACTACCACACGTTACCCAGAGCTAGGGTGACACGTAGAAAGAGAGGACTAGAGTGGTTTGTCTGTGGTGGATGGAGGTTCCTCTGTTCCAGGTTTGTCATCTATTGCTACCTGATTATCATGTGCACAAAGATTCTGCATATAAGTCTAGCACCTAGCATATTTTTAGATGTATCAATATTATATTGGTATAAAAACTAAAGAAAATGCTGTCATCACGAGTGAACTAACAACCTTAATCTACATCAGAGGATGCTGATCTGAAAGAGAAAAAGCAATTTATATTTTATGGGAAATTTTAATGATTAAAACTGGGAAAAATTAGTAATTTTGTTGCTGATGCTTAGTAGAATTATTCTATTACTTTTATAAATGTAAATGCCATGTCTTTCTTTGTCAAAAGGCTAAATATGAACTTTAAAAGTGTAGTTTACTAACAGTGTAATTATATGCATCATTCAGCTTTAATGCTTTGACACGGAATAAGATTTTTCTGTTTAATTAGCAAGTTATAAGCTAAAAATCCTTCAGATTTCAGGGGCTGGAGAGATGGCTCAGCAGTTAAGAGGACCCAGGTTCAATTCCCAGCATCCACATGGCAGCTCACAACTATCTGTAACTCTAGGATCTAAAACCCTAGATACATACAGACAAAACACTAATAAAAATTAAAAAGAAAAGAAAAGAAAATCCTTCAGATTTCAAAGTATTTTCTTGGTCCTAAGTAAAGTGGTCTGGTGGCCTTTGATTAGAACCAGGCAGGTGCAAGTGCAGCTATGCCCCTCAGACGCTGCAGTCGCCTGCCAATTAGACTGTGTCTTCTATGAGAGGAGCTGAGGCCATTTGCATTTAGGTCATTACAGAGAAGGGTTGCTATTGCCTGAAAGTTTTTTAGGTGATGTTCTGTTTTTTTGGATTATTGGGGTTTCTTTTACTTTTCCTACATCAGTTTTGAGGGCTTACTGAGTTGCTGTTTTGGACATGGTTCTTTCCTAAGTCTGATTTATTTATTTATAGGTCTATGATCCTTCTTTTTCTCCACTTTAGAGTATTCCACTAAGAACTCCCTGTAGTGCTGTTTGGTTGTCATAATCGCCTTACTTTGTGTTTCTTTTCAAACCCTTTTATTTCTCCATCAGTGTTGAAGGCAGCTTTGAGGATATCAGTGTTGGCTCATAGTAGTTTACTTTCAAAGCATGGAATACTTCATACTAAGCTCTTCTAGTTTTCTTGGTTGCTCTAAAAAGTAGTAATTCTGATATTTGTCTTTATAAGTTGTCTTTTTTCATACTGTTTTTAGTATTTTTCTTTACTTTCTATTTCTGACATCCTGACTATAATACATCATGGAGAGCATCTTTGCTGGTTGTGTCTACTCGGCGTTCTATTACCTCTTATGTTTGGAAGCCTACTTTCTGTAAATTTGGGAAGTTTTCTGCAATACTTTATTAAACACTGTCAGTTCTGTTCAATTTATTTCTGCTCCATCTCCAGGAGTCTTTAAGTTTGGCCTCTTAAATGCATCACAGACTTCCTGGAAATAGTGCTCTTGCTCCTTGTTTGTTTCCTTTTATATGTGTCCTCCCTTTCTGAAAGCTGTGTTCATGGTCTTGTCTGTTAAATGATGTCTGTTGTGGTTTTTATTTGATTGACCATCTCCTTTATTTCAGCCATTTCTGTTTGACTGGTTTTCAGTCTACTTGCTATGTTTTTCCTCCGTATTTTGAACTTTAGTTTTAATTTATTAATTGTTATGTTCATTTTGGAGATTGTCTTGTCAAGGTCTTGGTTAGCGTTCTTAATTCATGCATGTTTGTTTAATTTAATCATTGATTAATTTGAACAATATTACTTAACTTTTCCTTAGACATTTCAGCTAACTTTGAACTCCCTTCTGTGCCAGTTGGTCAGACGGTGATGAGTCCAGATGGCGGTTGTGTCATATTTGTTGTGTTGACTTTGTCATGGTTTATGACTCGTTAGAGTGAGTTTATTTTGACTACTTCTTCCAAGCCTTTTGGGATATTCTCTTTTCCGTGAGTCTTCTTAGAAGAATACATGCATGAAGTTCATTTAGGGAGACTGATGGAACTTCATGTTGATTATTGGATGGATTGCCAAAGTGATCCTCTCTTGGCTATGTGCCAGCAGCACCAAAGATGGGACTGGACGCCTAACACCAAGGTGACCAGATGGAATGAAAACCTGGGTCTGATGGTGTAATGTTAAGCTTTCTAAATGTTAATTGGTCCTGCTTGCTGTCTGTTACTTTCATTGACTCTGATTGGTTAAATAAATGCTGAGGCCTGAGATTGGGCAAAGACAGAGAAAGGTGGGACTTCCTGAGATTAGAACTGGAAACCTGTGCTTTAGACAGAGGATTAATTCATTCCAGCCAGGAGCAGGAAGAAGAAGACACACGCCATGAGTTAGAAAAAAGAACCTCATTCCACATGGCCAGGAACAGGGGCATGACATGGAAAATGGCAGTCCAAGGGGACCTATGTATATATGGGGTCATATTTGAGTAATAGAATTAAGAGCTAGCTTAGATGGACCAGGAATGCACAACTCAGGCCAAGGCTTGTAAAAATCCATGCGGTCTCTGTGGGCTCATTTATAATGGCGGCTTAAAGATTAAATGGTTCCAAACATATTAACAATAATTTAAATACAGGTTAAATAACTTAATTAGCCATTTTTTTACATATGGCATGCCACGTTGGGCGCCACCTGAAACTGCAAAGTAATTAATTAATGTAGTTATTAGTAAGTATAAACTATAAGATTAAGCCGGCGGAGTAGCTGGCAGCTTGGCAGAGGAGCAGGCGGCCTGGACCAAGTGCCTTAACCGGTTGCCTAACTTATCCTGGAGAAAGAGCTCGGTACCAAGGGTGGCCTACACCACCTGTATCCTAAACTCTGTTAATTAATATAAGTTGTTATATTAGGCCGGTAGAACTACCAGCGACTTGGCGGGAGATTTGCCTGGGCTCAAGGGGAGTCTGAGAGTCTGGAAGTCCAGCGGCCCAGGACTGCTTGGACTGAGGTCCTATAAGCCGCCACAGTCTTTTCCCCAATAATTAAACACACCAAGACCTTTTAATGTTTTAACGCTTAGACCTTAGCTGGGCAGACTCTCAATTAGCTTCTCTAAGTTAACCTGGATCGGATCACCTAATCCCAAACCACCATGTGCCTGCGAGTACTTTCCAGCATTCTCCAGATGTCTGTCTCCTTCTGTGTCTCCCAGTGGAAAGAGAGTCTCTGTGTGTGCCCAGAGTTCCTGTTCTGATCTTAGGAAGGTCCCCACTTCCTATACTCTTTCTGCCCAGCTAATTGGCCATAAGCGATTTTTATTAACCAATCAAGAGAGAATGCCTTAGAAGGGGCGGTAACCAGGTCTCAGCATTGAATTCAGTGTATCAGAAACAATATTAGATCTTCCCTCAACATGGGTCACCCTTTGGATTCTATGTACTTGATAGAGACAGATAAAAAGCCTCAGGCCCAATGTTGCATGTCTGCTCTTTGGGGATAATGGTTAGAATCACAGGTCCAAAATAACCTCTGGGGCCATAGCAGTACAGACACCAGTTCCTGCATTGGCCACTGGAACCTCAGCAATGAGAACCTCATACCCATAGTGACCTCAGAGGCCCCCTGGAACCAATGTTGCAGACTCCCAGGGGACACTGGGCACACTGGAGCTGAAGCCCAGACCCTGCACTGACCTCTTGAGACCGTTGGACTGGAGTCGTGGCTGAAGGGTGCTCTTTGATTCTCAGAACCCTGAGGCCTGAGCAGACTCAGCCTTATCAGAGTTCTAAATACCAAACATGTTTCTGATTGTTTTCTTTTTTACAACTTTTATTTTTAAGTGGAATATAAAGCTGTGTTTTACATTTTATTTGTAATATGGTACTTTCTTCATGGAAAATATTAAGAGCATATGTCAACAGCAAAAGGACCCAGGCTTAAGGATGCTGAAACAGCTCAATAAAATCTATAGATGTGCTTATAAAGTACACTATATGAATAAATTGTGATTCCATGGAAAAAACTAATAGAACCATCTGGGCTAGGGTGATAGTCAGTGGATATGGCATCACTGTATGTCCCATTGCCTCATGGAATGTGTAACCTGAGATATCTTTTGTTGTTTGGTGGAGGGAGGGTCTGCTCCATAGAGAAAAGTTTCTAGGAATTAACAGTGTACCTTAGAGAGTCAAGTCATGTATTTAGTAGTCATCTTGGACACAATTCTTTATTGCTTATATATTCTCAGTTTTGAATGTTTGTTATTTTGTTTTCTAAGTGCCAGGCATTCTTACATTTGAGATTATTGCAGCTACTTAGGGTAGTTCTCACAACAGATGTATAAGTTAACTGCAGGAAGAAAATCTTAGTAACTATTTTAATACAATTAGATTGGAACTAAAATTATTGAGTTATAAGTATTTAAATACATTTTTGCTTGTATATTCTGTGAGTAGTTAAGGCTTATTTAAAAGTTATTTTTAGTATCAGGGGCTGAGTAGGTACTTCATGGCCCAAAACCTGTTTCTTCAAATTTATTATTTGGCAAAATTTCCAACCTAGAGACCTAGCAATTTCTTGCTGATTTTTTTTTAAATTTTGAATTTCTTTCATGTAAATGAATGCATCTTTACATATATATATCTGATCTGGGCTGATGGTCTTTCTCATGAGATTCACATTTTACTTGTTATCAAAAGTCACTTTGTTCCTAGAAAAGTGGTATCAGAAATGCCATTGCCATATGAAGGGAGGGGATGAGGAGGTATCAGATACTAGGATTGTTCCTGGTTCTCAATGGCCCCCGCACTTTCAATTAACCTGTAAAACATTTGGGGTACAGAAGCATGGTGGAGATGCTCATTTTGTAACATGACATGAATACCATGTTGTTTTGGTCATGGTAACCAAAGATACTTGCAATTAGATATAATAGTCTAACTTGTGGAAGATAATGAGAAAGATGTTTTATATTTTGGGAATTATTTAATTATAAATAAAATTTTAGAAGATAGATTTTTGATATGTAGATTTAATGCTAGAACATTACTTTGATTGTAGAGACATTTACGGAAAGCTGATTCTAAGACATTTTAAGGAAAAGTATGATTTGTGTATTGTTGGATTTACTTACTAGACTTGACAGCATAAGGCACTGTATTATTCATTGTATAATCAATAATTTCGGAGACATAGAAATGTTATTAAGAAAATACCCAGTTACTTCTTCTAGAGACTTCTCTTTTGTTGTTCCTCTTATTTTTCAGTGTTTTTTTTGATGTTTTGCTTATATAACTTTGACCAAAAAAAAAATTCCCCAAAATTTAATTTTTTTTTCCTTAGCTTAACATGTCAGTCAGTAAGGTGAGTTAGGGAGTCACACTGTAGCACAAGCTGGCCTGGACTCACTTGTTACAGTCTGGTCTCTACTTTGGTATCAGTCTTTCTGTCTAAACCTCCAAAGCTCTAGGGTTAGAAGTGGGACTCATCACATCCAGCTACAGAGTATCTTTTCAAAATAGTTTTGGGGATCATGCCCTTTCCTCTGAGCATTGAAATCACCTACCTTCCTTCTCTTTCTGATGGTATTCATAGTCAGTATGACTCAGTGAGATTTGAGGGGGCTTCAGTTTTGCCTACCTCCAGCCCCATCGTAAGTACATTTGTTTAGTTCTGTGCAGTCGTGTGGGACTTGATAGTTGCTCTCTAACACCTATTTAATTCTCTCTGTGCATAATAACATAGTTAGCAACAACACAGTTCCTAATTTGTAATATATTTTCAAATACTTAGCTTTGCATATTACTGTTTTAACTTAGATCTCTATGTATATATTTATATATCAGATTATTAGTTGCAGATCAACATTTGTAAAAAAATGCTTTCCTGGGGAATTACTGTTGAATCTTGAATGCTGAAAAGAAGTGTTTTTATAGGTAGCTCTATTTACTTGAGGTGTCTGATCAATTGTTTGTACTGTAGTGGTGCTCTGTAGGACTCACTGTAATAAGAGGAACTTCTATATCTCTGATGTTCCATGGAAGCTACTAACCACTCTTGAACTCTTGAAGTATAGGTGAAGATCTGAATTTTCAGTTTTAATTAATTAAAATTAAAATGTCCATCTGTGGCTACTGGATTTTGTATTGTGTCAGTGTGAGGTTTTCTTGTACCAGAATCTGTGTTCAAGAATGGCGACTTTGTAATAGAGTGTTAGAAGGAATAGGGTAATGACACATTAGCATTAGATAGACTATTAATGGCTGAGGAATATTGATAATCTATCTTGTTTTCTAAAATTGCAGAATTAATTTAGACCTTAAAAAAGCATATACAATATATGTATATTTTTTTTCTTGTAGTTGCTGTGATTGGCTGATAAATGTTTGTCAAAGAAAGAAAGAACTGAAAGCTCGAACAGTATGGCTTGGATGTCCAGAGAAGTGTGAAGAAAAACATCCTAGGAATTCTATAAAAAATCAGAAATACAATGTATTCACTTTTATACCTGGGGTAAGATGATTGTATCTTCAATGTCAGTTGTTTGCCCAGCTTGCTGCCATCTTTTGCCTTGTGAAGACACATGAAGGAACTCTGTTGTTGACTTCACTGTCTGTCCAAGCCAGTATCTTCCCGTTTCAAATAATTGCTCAAGACTTTCTTTGTATTTTCTTGCCTCTGTCTATTTATGAAAGCTTACAGCTGATTATTGCTTTCAGTTCTTGATGAACATTTATGTTACTAGAATATAAGAGTGTAGAAGCAGTGAAGAACAGATAAATGATCAGGAAACACACCATAATTTTAGGGACACTTGAAGTTTGTTTGGAGGGAAAAGTAGAATGAATGTTAAAGTCTGCCTAGGAATTTCACTAAGGAAGTATACAGTTTGTTCACAGTAACAAAATATTTCTCTGTATTTATTTATAGATGCCTTTTCTATACCAGGCTGTTAATCTCAGACCTTGTTACACTGTTAACTTGTTAGTTACTTGTAATTAAGTATATTGTTAAATTTAAATACTGAAGTTTAATTATTTTATTAAATTTTTGTTACTAATATTTTTGATTAAATTATAAAACTGGGTTTATCATGAATTTGGAATAGTGGATTAATTTTTGCTTTGTATATATCATTTCCTATTTTAATGGATTCATGCTTCTTTATGAGTGTAAAGGCAGCTGATGTGGATTATATGTCTTTTATTTTACAGGAATTAGTTTTCTTTTTGATTATAGAAGTTAAGTTAGCATAGTTGGTCAGTAAAAAAAATTCAGTCATGTATCTTATATTTCTGTAACAAAAATGTTGGCAAAGTTAGATGTTGGTTCATACTCTATTTTGTAAGAAAAGCTCTTGATTATGTAGAATAAAAGGTTTTATGTTTCAGAAAGTAACTATTTTATGTTTCATAAAGTAGCTATGCTGAATTTCTTTTGAATCATAATGATCCTCCCAGGTCCTGGTCCCCAACCATTCACTAATAGGCTTGATATCTAATGTGCTTCTTTATTAAAACATGGAATTAATGCTCCATAAGCAAAAGACTAATCTTTTATTAGTATAATAAACTGTAAACTGTCTTTCAATCAGATATTCTCATCTGTTTTTGAACAAAGTCACTATTTTCTCCTTAAGTGTAAATTATTAAATACAAAGTGTCTAAGAACAGTGCATTGTCCTAAAGGTCACCAGGGTCATTGAGTATATTGTAAAATATTGGTCATAATTAAAGCCAGGAGTGCCACTCAACTTTGATGTGTGTGAATTCCCACAGACATTGGCTGCATGAGAAGAATACCTGTTGATGTCTCTACATAGTGCTTGGCATCTGTGTGCATGATTTTCTTCCTTACCAAGTTTCTGAAATTAGTCTTTTCATCTAAAACGTAGTATTTCAGAAACATTTGGTAATTACACAGTAGGAATTCTATGCCATTTTTAGCACAAATGGCAATTTCTGAATTGCTAATAGATATAATTTGTCCTGAGATTTTATAGAAATTGCTGAAGAAAAAAGAGCTTTCTTTCCTGCTGAGATTAATTTATGAAATAATTCAAAACATTTTTAGACACCAATTGCACATGATTATGGATATAAACACATTGAGTGTAACTGTCTTTGTTACACACAGAATCGCTGCTGCTGCTGCAGGTACTTCCATATGTACAAACGGGCTCTAGCTCTAAGTCAGCAGAGCCTGTTTAGCCCATTATCTCTTACTGAAATGCTGTGTCTTCCACCAGCACAAGGAATGGCTTCCAAGGAGATTTTGATTTACAGTTTATAACTTTGCAAGCTTACATGAAAATAGACCTTTAAAAAATTATTTCTTCTTTTCTATTTGGTTTTTTGATATAGGGTTTCTTTATATAGCCCTGTCTGTCCTAGAACTCACTATGTAGACCAGACTGGCCTTGAGATCCTCCTGCCTTTGCCTCCCAAATTAAAGTCGTGCACTACTATTATTTTTTCTTTTTTTTTCTTCAAGTTACACCTCAATCACAATCCCCTCCCTACTCCCACCTCTGGTCCCACCCTCCCACCCTCTTCCCCCTCACCTCCCCATCCACTTCCTTTTTTAAAAAAAGTTTAAGGTATATCTTTTTCCCCACAACAGCTCCCACTTTCAATCCAATATTATTTGTTCTTAACTATAACTCCAATGGATTCTTTAAATGTTTTGATTAAACCTAGGGCCACATCTATGCTAGCCCAGTGTTCTACCACTGAGCTGTTATCTTTAGCTCCAGAAGACGCTATTTGAGTAAACAAACTAAACCTTTCCAGTTTTAACAATCTTAAAATCATTAAATGATGATTTAATGTATTTAAAGTACTGAAAGACACTAAAGAGTATATATGTAACATGCTGTCTTCCTGAAAACTGGTCTGTTTTTTACATATTTTCATGTGAATGGTTCTATTTTGAGAGCTAGATAAGTCAAGTATCATGTGGTCATACTTGGATCCATTGACTTGTTCATTACATATTTGTAAATCTCTTGGTCTGCGCTAAAAAAAAACAGTGATATTTTACTTGTATATGCATTTATTTTCCTGTTTCATAAATCTCATGCATTTAGATCTTTCCTTTGTGAGTGCAGCCTTATGAGCTCTCAGACAACCTCCATCTGCTCACCAGCTTGCATAGTGCAGAAGGCTGTCTGTCTTCTGTTGTGAGCATCTTAGATGAGTATGGAAAGTTACAAATTTCATGCAAAAAGAAGTAAAACTCATAGGTAGTATATACTTGGTGTAGTTAAAAGTCCTAATTATCTTTAAAATTATATCTTAAAATTGGGATAATCTTAGCATCCCTTTGGAAAGCCAATGTCAAAGTTAATTTACTCGGAATCATTGTATTTCACCAACGGAAATGTGTTTGCATATTATACTGGGCTTGATTGATTGAAGTATTCACTTTTCTTGAAGGGATTATACTAATTTCTGTATTCCTTTTTAGGTTTTGTATGAACAATTCAAGTTTTTCTTGAATCTCTATTTTCTGGTAGTGTCCTGCTCACAGTTTGTACCAGCATTGAAAATTGGCTACCTCTACACCTACTGGGCTCCTCTGGTAAAATACTTCTATAATTACGTTACATTGTTTAATACTTAGCATATAATTTTAATAATTGAGATGATCGGGATAAATTGATTGTATTTTATACATGACATTGCTGTGCATCTTTAAACTTTTGTTAAAAGAACATGCTGAGTTTTGTGACTTAATTCCCATAAGTCCTATAGTAAGTGTGTGGTCAGTGCACTGCTTGTAGAGCTGCAGGTGTGTAGGAATCCTGCCTGAGCCTTCTGCACCTGCACTGGGTAGCAGCTGCTGCCAGATCCTGCTCCTTCCTGTGCCTTGTAGCCAGCTGCTGTCTGGTTCTGTTGATTTGCCCTCCTGACACTCAGCTGGTGGTGAAAATTCTAAGCTATTTCACTGCAGGCTAGTTTCTGGTTACTCACCCAGTGTATAATGTCTTTTGAAAGGCTGGTAATGGTATACCTCTTTTAGATATATTATTTCTTCATAGTTTTATATGATTTGTTGATTGTTTTGGTTGCCCTTTTTCTGTTAGATCATCGGTTTTCAACTTGTAGGTTGCAACTCTTTTAGGGGTCAAATGACCCTTTCACATGGATTGCCTAAGACCATCAGAAAACAGATATTTATAGTTTGATTCGTAACAGTAGCAAAATTATAGTTATGAAGTAGCAATAAATTTTATAATTGGGGTCACCACAACATAATGTACTGTATTAAAAATTCTCAGCATTAGGAAGGTTGAGAACCACTGGATTAGATAATCAGAGGCAATATGACAGACAAGATTATTCCCTCTGTGCAAGAGGGTGAATACTCAGTGTTGGATTTCAAATACAGGACCCCTAACCCTGACTCTGTTAATATACAGGAAATTCCACTGGCTTTCTCTCAGGGACCTCAACTGCTTACATCATCACCTGCCTCCACCAGGGGCGCCAGGTGTGTGCTGCGAATAAAAGGGCCTTTCAGCCACCCCAGTTCTCTCTCCCTGCATTCCTCTTGTCTGCATGTAAGCACCCCCTTTTCTCTCTCTCTTTCTCTGTCAGCATCTCTCTCTGTGTACTCTTTCTCTGCTTCACCCCACCCCATCTCTCCCTGTCTGCGCGGCAGTTTCCCTGCTCTCATTGTGTGAGACCAGTGAATCTGCCTGAGAGCTGCCCTCAATAAACCTGATTTTATATTTTTAATTCGGCTTGAATTGACTTATTTCTTTGGTGGAGAAAACCTGTTACTCGGGTGTCTCCAGCATGTGACCTTCAGAATTGAAGGTCCAAGAGGTCTGCTCTTGAGTTGATTGGGCTGGCTTGTGTAGGCCCCTTTCCAACTAGAAACTAACTTCTCAGTGAGCCCATAGAGCTGTGAGGCCAGTGGGACCCTTGTTCTAGCTCAGGTCTAGTGCCTATCATTAGTAAAGTCATACTGAGGTTGTTGTTAATGACTGCCAACCCACAAAGGCAGACTTGAGGAATGACAGTGACATTCCATAATTGTGTGTAGTATAAATACAAAATTCTTGAGTAAATGAAAGCATGTTTCACGTGGTAAATGAGTAAGGTTAAAGGGGACATTGACACTGACCTGGGAGAAAAAGTGACATATGGTACTCCTCCATTGTAGCATAAAATCTGTCGGGTCATTCCTTTGGAGGTTGTCAGTGGATATTGAAGACCTTTAAAAGAGCTTACCGTTTTGAAGGGATTTCTTCTATAGAGATGTGGTGATGGTAAGACAAAAAACGCTTAATATTTTAGAGTAAATTTTAAAATAAAACTGCAAAGGCTATGAAACTAGAAAGAAACCCATAAGAGGGGACATAGAGAGGTGTAAAGGAATGTGGGGAGACATGAAAGCAGAAGGGAAGCTGTAGGGAGTGGGTAGAAGAGTACAAGGTAGGGGTGGGGGATACAGGATGATAAGAACCCAGGAGGAAAATAAAAAGATAAATTTTGTTTGAAAAAGTTATAATGAAACCAAGCACCGTCTATGCTAATAAAAAATTTAACATGTGTAGGATGAATACACAGTTCTTTTGATCAGCTCCTTTGTATCCAACACTTACCATAGCCAATATTGATGTAGCAGAGAGCAAAGCTAGACAAAATCCTGTCATAATAGAACTTGAATTGTCAGGGAGAAGACAATCTAGAAACCGATACACAGTACTAAGTTTCCTAATCGTGACTGAAAAGAAGAAAATATAAAAAAGGATAAAGGGTAGAGAAAGACGGGGGTAGCTTGAGATAAGATGGTCAGGGAGGGGGTTTTGGAGGGAGTAGCATTTGAATGACAAGGTAGTTGGCTAGTTGGCCTTGTACAGGATAAGGAAAGACTTTCAGGCAAAAGGAACAGCATCTGCATATGTGACATGCTCCAGGGCATGAGCATGCTATCCTGCAGGAGAATGTGGGTGGGAGGATACAGTGGGTTGGAAAGTGTAATAGAGGGGAAGGGGGAAGCCCCTCTAGGGTGTTAAGTAAGTAAATGAGTCACTTAAAGTGGACCAGTATGGATAAGAGGACAGTAGCCGAGATTTAAAACATCGGTGAGTGGGTCAGGGTGGTTAGGATTTCACTCTGGATGAATATGAGTCAGTGTGTGTGTATACATAGAAAACTGAAGAGTAGCTTCAGGTAATTGGCTGTGACGGTTAATACTGCTGGACAACTTGGTTGAATTGCTAGATCCCCTGGAGGTTAGAAAAGCACATGTGTTTGTGAGATCTTTAGAATTGGGGCTCTGAGCTAATCTATGGTTTGGTTCCTTGGTAGACTCAGAATTTGAATAGACTATTGAAAAGGCAGTGCCTGGCTGGAGGAACATAGGACAATCAGGTGTGACTTTGCCAGCCACATCTTGCCCTGGCTGCTTCTTGGTATTCATGATGTGAGTTGCTCTGCGCTCTCTGCAGTGATGGACTGACACCATGAACTAAAATACAAAAACAAACTTTTCTCTCCCTACGTTGTCTCTGTCAGTTATGTTCTCACAGAATGTAAAAAATAACTACCACAGTAGGTATGGAGAGTGATGTAGGTGACTTTCTTCTTCCTCCCATATACTCCACGAGAAGTATCTTGAACTGAATGTAAGATTGTAATTTTCTGCATTTCTTAGTAACTTTTAGAACTCAGAAATATATCATTAAAATAGTATGGAGTGTTGTCTCGCATTCTTTAAAAATGTTTTATGAAAGTTACCTTACTTTGCAATAGGGATAATATTGCAACATGTTTTTCTGGCCTAACATAGGTTTATGAAATTGGTCCATGTTGCACATGTGTATCCACTTTATCTTTCTTTTTCTTTTTGGGTTTTTTTTTTTTTGTTGTTGTTGTTGTTTGGTTTTTCGAGACAAAGTTTTTCCATGTAACAGAGCCCTGGCTGTCCTGGACTCTCTTTGTAGACCAGGCTGGCCTTGAACTCACAGAAATCTGCTTGTCTCTGTCTCCTGAGTGCTGGGATTAAAAGAGTGTGCCACCATGCCCTTCATCTTTCATTTCTCTGTTTTTTAAGTAAGATTACATTATACCTTATTTGTCTATTTTTTTGATATGTTGTTTTTAAATTTTTGCTAGTAATTAATAATTTGTTTATTCATAATTCCTTATGTACATTTGGAAAACATTGATCCTAGAGTTTAAACATTTTATTTTTTAGTTCATTTTTGAGACAGTCCTCACTGTGTAGCCCTGGGTGGCCTGTAACTCATTATATACTGGCCTAAAACTCATAGGGATCTGCCTACCTCTGTCTCCCAGTGCTAAGATTAAAGGAGTACACCACCGTGTGTGGCTTATTTTTATTATTTTTTGATGAAGGCAGTATAACACTAAAGAAAAGTTTAAAAGAGAAAAAGTGTTTGCTAACACTTAACTGTATTTATTATTTCAGTGTGTCTGTTTCTTCTTTTTCCATAGTTTTGCTTACCATTTAAATAATATTTGTGGTTTGGATTAAAAATTATTTTAAGTTAAGCAATGATAGTTTGAGAATCCAAATTGTTAAATTTCTGAAACAAGATATATTCAGTTGTATTTTGCTTTTGCACTTTGCCTTTATTATTAACTCCGTTTTCACTAGTGTTTTTTTTTAATTCATTTTTTTTTTTTGTGGATCAGGTTTTACTGTGTATTCTTGGCTGGTCTGGGACTCTGCATATAGACCACGGTAGCCTCAACTCATAGAGATCCTGCTTGCCTCTGGTTTCTCTAGGTTTTTTTTTTTTTAAAGATTTATTTTATTTATTTTATGCATGTGTGCTCTATCTGCATGTACACCTGCATTCCAGAAGAGGGCACCAGATCACATTGTGGATGGTTGTGAGCCACCATGTGGTTGCTGGGAATTGAACTCAGGACCTTTGGAAGAGCACTAGGCAGTGCTCTTAACCGCTGAGCCATCTCTCCAGCCCCTTCTCTAGGTTTTAAATAAAAAGGAAATGCTTTTTATTTGGGTACTTTATGAAGAATTTTTTTTTTGTCTTTTCATGAAGTTGGTTATGCAGTCATACTTGAATGGTGTGTGTGTGTGTGTGTGCGCGTATAGACATGTGCTTATGTATGCATAGAACATATCGTACCCCAAAGCAGCTTTCCTTGCTTCATGTTTGTACTCATCTTCAGTTCTGGTTTCAGTTTAAGTCTCTTAGCTTAAAATGTCAGGTACAGTTTGTTTTTAAAATGCTCTAATTTTTTTGACATGTAAGATTTAACTTTAATTGTATTTAGATAAATATTTTCATATGGAACCACTTCATTATTCATGTAAGGAGTAGAAGTGAAAAGCCCTTTTTTGTTTCACTTCTGACACTTAAATTCTGGTATCATAGTTAGATCTGAGTACTGAGCTGTTTTTGTGATATTTTCTTTTGTTTCTTGGTTTTGCAGTAGCAAAACTTGTACCTGAAAGGTAGGAAGGTTGACCGCTGATGAGTGTTTGTGCTGTTTACTTGGATCTTAACATTTGATTTAGTAGAAATCGAAAGAGTGAACACATAGTTTCATCTTCAAATGCAAGAAACAGGCTTCTGGTATGTTAGTTCTGTAATACAAATTCACCAAAGAAATTTATTTAAAAAATAACCATATGGGATTTATTCCAGAATTATAAAATAAGTTTAATATTTTTATTATTAAAAATCACATTATTATAATGAACTCACAAATAAAAACCTGATACAGCTAGATTAAAGGGGTCAGTCACCCACACCCTTGCCCGGTCCCACACTCTACATCTCATGGAAATATAATTAGAATGGAGAAAACTATGGAGCTTTGCTTAGGGTTTTGCATTTTTACTATTAATTACAATTTTATGCATTTACTCACTGACCTAGACCAATAGGTCATTCTTCAGTAACAGAGTCCTAAGACGGTTAGCTAGGAGATGAGAAGATAAAAAAGGTAGAAAAACTGAAATGAGAAGGTCTTACACAAGCTATGTCTTATGCAAAACAGGTTTATTAAGAATCACACATATGGGGCTAGAGAGATGGCTCAGCGGTTGAGAGCCACTGACTGCTCTCCTAGAGGTCCTGAGTTCAATTTCCAGCAACCACATGGTGGCTCACAACCATCTATAATGTGATCGGATGCCCTTTTCTGGAATGCAAGTGTACATCCAGACAGAACACCCATATACATAAAAATAAATTAAAAAAAAAAAAAAGAATCACATATGCTATATGCAGGGGGTAAATAGGACAGAGTCTGAGGAGAAGTATCATGCAGTGGGATGAAGTCCAAAGGAATAGTCAGGCAGTGCTGCACAAGGGAACACAGGTTAACTCGAGAGCATTGCAGACCTGGCACACCTGTCTTAAGACTGATAACCGTAGCTCCTGAGGCTGGGAAGAGCTGAGTTATGATTCAGAGCCTCACTTCTCCCATATTCCTGGGTTTAGAGGAGGAACTCTTTCTCCACACCCCAGGGCTTCACAGCCTACCGTCAATGTAGCCATCAGTAATCCACTGCAGAAATAAACAAACAGCCTCCCAACAACTATGACGGCGTTGAGACTAGAGACACCATAAGCTCTAGGACCTCTTTCATAACTCATGTGTCCTTTTGTCTCCATTCTGTCCTTCCTCATCACCTAATTTTACCCCTTCGTTGTCTCTGTTCCGTATCTCCTAATTCACACACACACACACACACACACACACACACACGTGTATACATATATGTACATCACAGATTTGGATCTATATATGAGGGAGAACATGACTTTTTTTTTTTCCAGAATCTGTCCATTTTTTTTTTCCTGGTAATTTCTTTTTTCTTTTTTTCTTTCTTTCTTTCTTTTTTTTTTTTTTTTGAGACAGGGTTTCTCTGTGTAGCCCTGGCTGTGCTGGACTCACTCACTTTGTAGACCAGGCTGGCCTTGAACTCACAGAGATCCACCTGCCTCTCCCTCCCAAGTGCTGGGTTTAAAGGTGTACACCACCATGCCCAGCAATTACAGACAGCTGTGAACTGCCATGTGGGTGCTGGGATTTGAACCCAGGTCCTTTGGAAGAGCAGCCAGTGCTCTTAACCGCTGAGCCATCACTCCAGCCCCGTAACTTCATTTTTTTTTTACAGCTGAATAATTAGTTTTTAAAATGCCCTTCATCCTTACTTATTAGAGAAATGCTATTAAGACTACTTTGAGATACTACCTCACCCCAGAAAGGATGGTAATTATGAAGAAATCTGTCAACAAATGTTGGAGAGGATGTGGGGAAAGAAACCCTTACTCATTGCTGGTAAAAGTGCAAATTAATGCATGCATCCATTATGGAAATCATTTTGGAGACTCCTCACAAAATGATAAATAGAAATACCATATGACCCAGCTCTTTCACTCCTGGGCATATCATCAGAGAACTCTATAGCCTATCATAGAGGGATTTGCACATCCATGTTTATTGATGTTTTACTTGTGATAGCCCTGAAATGGAACCAGCCAAGGTGTCTGTCAGCAGGTGAATGGATAATCAAAACATGGAACATATAAAGTGGAATAGTATCCAGCTGTAAGTCTTTTTTATTTAAAAAGATTAAATCCACAGACATTTGTAGCTCTTTTTATTAAAATAAAATTAAAAAATCTTAACAGAAGTCCAGAAAGTATAGATTCTAAAATCTGTATAGACATCTTCTTTTGCACCTTTTATGTCCAGGGCACATTTTCTTTATATCCACATTTATATTTTGACATCTCTTCTCTGCTTGCTCGTTAATGTTTTGTCAGTTTGGTCAGAGGAAGACACTAGTTGGCTTTTCTAGACTTGTCTTAGCTGAAAGCCACTAAAACATAAAACCATCTTATAGCTGGTAGTCATAAAACCTAGAGTCTATTGTAGACCAATTTCATAGTAAATAAATTACTTCAAGTATGATATATTCCCTCAACTTTGTAACTGGGATGGAATTTTAAAATTTATTTTATTTATGAATATGGGTGTTTTGCCTGCATTTGTATCCATAGGTCAGAAAAGGGTGTTGGATCCCCTACTGCCTTGTGGATTCAGGGAATCAAACCCAGGTCCTCTGAAAAGCAACTAGTCCTCTTAATTGCTGAGCCATCTCTCTGGTGCCCCCCCCCCAAACTGCAATACTTTAAACTAGTATCTTTATTGATAATATTTTCCAATTACTCTCAGCAATGTTATTAATTAGCTTTATATCTGAACTACTTTTTTATGTGCTTTTCCATATGTCCAGAAACATAAACTAAAAATAAATGATTTATTTTTTAACATTCTGTGTCAGAATGTTAAAAATAATGAAGATCATTTTTTAGTTAGTAAAGGAGACCAGATCTATACTTTGGAAAGAATTGGGTGAGTTTGTGTACACATGTTTATGTGTGTGTGTTTTATGTATTTATTCATGTGTATGTATGTGGAAACCAGAGGTCAAGTTTGGGTGCCTACCTCACTGCTTCAGGTCCTCCTGCTTTTGGTATTGTTACCAGCTGACCACCTCTGCCCTAGTCCCAAGAAGACTCTTTGCTGAGCAGAGTCTATCTGTCAGAGTCGACTTGGTTACCCAGTCATGCTTCTTTTTCTTTTTTTCTGTTTTCTTTTCTTTTTTACAGTGGCTAGGCTAGTTATGTTAGGAATGTATGAGGGTCCCTTTTGTCCACATCTTTATAAGCATTTGTTTTTGTTTTCCCCTTTTAATTGAAAATAGATTTTTTTTCTACATAATGTATCCTGATTATGGTTTCCCCTCCTCCTCTCAGCTTTTTCCTACCTGCCCTCCCTTCCAGATCCACCCACTTTCTGCCTTTCATTAGAAAACAAACAGGCACCAGGCAGCGTTTGCACAAGCCTTTAATATCAGCACTCAAGCTGCGGAGGCAGGAGGATCTCTGAGTTTGAGGCCAGCCTGGTCTACAGAGGGAGTTCCAGGACAGCCAAGGCTATACAGAGAAGCCCTATTTCAAAAAACAAAAAGGAAGGAAGGAAGGAAAGAAAGAAGAAAGAAAATGGACAGATTTTACTGTCATTCTATGGGATGATATTAAAATATAGTATCTATGGAAAAATTATCCATTTCTTTAGCTGCGGTACTGGAGATGAGACCTGGGA
>CAJQZJ010004760.1:11003788-11038602 GCA_907164525.1 Lophiomys imhausi
TCGTATTTTTGTTGCCATAGTTCCAATAAAGTTCTGAACTTTATTAAGCTCATATGGAACTTTATTAGTTCTAAGTTATTCAAGGTTTGTGGTTTTTTTATTATCTCTAATAGGTTTGTTGATGTTTCATTTCATTGATACTTTGTGATGACATGAGGTCAATTTAGATTTGAAGAACAGTTTTCTGTCTGTCCTTCAGACATTTGATGGTAGGTTGCAAGTCTTTCTTTTTCCTAAAATTTTTTATTTCACACAATTTGTCCCTGATCTTTTTCTTTATATCAGGAACAAAGACATCTGTCCCAAGCACTTCTCTTTCAAGTGTGAGAGCATACACTTTAAAGTTATACCGAGGTAAAGTGAACAGGACAGCTAGATAAGAAACCAAAGGCATTTACATTTAATTATTTTCCTTGTTTCTTGAACCAAACAGCCTAAGGAAGGCATGGTTTATCGAGGCTCACAGTTTGAGAGTACAGACATCATGGCAGGGAAGTCATGTAGCAGGAGCTTAGGTGGTTGGTCACATTGCTTCCATAATCAGGGAGCAGAGAGACGAATGCTCAGCATTGAGCACAACCCACAGAAGGACACATGCCCAGAAGGTTTTTGATTCCAGATCTTGCCATTTTTGTCTGCCACTATTAACTACTGTAATAATCTACTTCTATGTACAGATGGCATCATTGTGTATATAGGAAACATCTAAGGAATCCATACACAGAGGAATGTTGGAATGGAGAAGTGAGTTAGCAAGGTTACAGGATACAAGATACCAAAACCATTTATATTTTTATATATTACCCATAACCATTTGAAACGAAATTAGGATAACCACTGCACTTGTAATTGTATCGAAAAGAAAAGATATTTGGGACAAACATTAGCTAAAGAGTGAGAGTACATACTGAAAATTTCAAAACAAAATTTTGGAAAGTGGAAAGTCATTCCATGTTGTGGACTAGTGTGGTGGCAGCATCCCCCAAGTAGACTATGGATTTAATCTAGGCTGTATCAAAATCCTATGTTGCTTCCTTCCTCTTGTCTCTCTCTCCTACTCCCCTTTAGAAAATTACTAGCTGATTGTAAAATTGTTTGGAAGTGCCAGGGACCCAGAGTAGCTAGTATATCCTGAAAAATAAATAAAAATGGAAAACTTGCATGTCCCTATTGGAAGCTATCATAATCTAGTACTATCATATAACTATCATATGGGACTAACATAAAGATAGGCATATAGATGAGGAGAATATGATTGAGAATCCAAAGTTAAAACTTTGTATCTATGGCAAGTTGGTTTCCAACAATGGTACCAAAGTCTTTTCAAGAGTTAGAATTAGAACAACTGGGTAGCCACAAAAAGAGTGAAGATGAATTATCTCATGAGACACACTGACCAGGCTGTAAAGGTGTGTCAAGCACAGCCATCATTTGGAGAAAACTGTAGCACTACTTTTAGAGATAGCAGTGAGATTTGTGGATAGGTGTGTCACTGTGGCCTAAGACATGCAGAAACGAGCATCAGCAAAGCAGTAGACAGTGGTATCCAAGAAGGTCAAAGGTAATGAGGCAGAAAAAAAGGTGTTGTTGAACAGTTGGTCAGTGCACAGAAGTCTGGTTGTTCCTTCATACATTGTTTGAAGGCTGTTTGAGTTGAGCTGTGGAGTGTCAAGCTGTAGCAGGATGTGTGCAGGTTTCCATGGTACATAATAGACTACATTGTTCTTAGGGCTAGACGGTTGTGGAGCCTAAGTGTCATAAGGCCACTGATTATAAGGAGGAATACATGGGCTGTGGCCACGGTGAGATAACGGGATGAATGACACAGCCTTGTCATATTAATCTGGAACGGGGAGAACTCTAGGGATCCTTCTGCCTCCATGTCCTCAGTGCTGGGGTTTCAAGCACATGCCTTTTTTTAAACTGTGCATTATGAAGGTTGAATTCACATTCTCAAACTTGTGTGATAAGCACTTTACCTACTGAGTATATCTTCTTAGCCTGTCTTTGACATAAAATTTTATCTGTAGGGTATTTCACTTGCATGTATATTTGTTCACCACTTGCATGGCTGGTGCCCATGGAGGCCAGAAGAGGGCATTGAATCCCCTGGTAATGGAGTCACAAGTGGTTGTGTGCTGCCCTGTGGGTGATGGCAGTGGGAACCTGGGTCCTGTGGAGAAGCACATAGTGCTGTTTAACTGCTCAGCCATCTCTCCAGACCATCCACTCCTTGGCCTGACCTTTTAAGTTGTGTTTATACACAGTGCTTTTTAACAGGGCATTTAGAAAATTTCTATATCAATGACTGTAGGGCCTTTTCTTTCCAGTGACCTATTTAATGTAGTCCTTTGCTTTTACAAGGATAAACTGGAATAAAAGATTACTAGCCTCCAAGTGGAATTCATTCAACTCTCTGTTGATCTAAGTCATCAGAACAAGACTGTGGCTGTTTAAGAAGGGTCTTTGTTTTGTCGTGGGAAAAGTGATTTGAACAGTACTCTTTTTTTCATTTCTTCCTCCCTCCCTCCCCCACCCCCTCTGTGTTTTGACTCAGGAACTCACTGTGTTGCCTAAGTTGACCTCACACTCTTGATATGACCCCAGCCTTCCCTAGTGAATAGGATTATAAGTGTATGCTACCATGTCCATCTTAGAAGAATATCCATGTAATTTGTCAGGAGATGCATGTGTATGCAGCCTTTTAAAATTTTAGACATTATCTGTATCAGATTTCACAATAGCTTATTAAGTGTGTTGAAGCTTTATTTAGATAACATTCAAGTTACTGGTTCATAGTTTACTTAAAAAGCAAGATAAAACCATACATATCTCTACTCTCCAGTCCAGTTGGCTGTGTAATGCATGGTGTAAGAAAACTGATCAGTGTTTCATATCTTGGAATTATCTTGTGTTCCTCAGTGCTTTCGTTCTACCTGAGATATATAAATTAGAAGCTGGGCTTTATGCTGTCAGTGCTATTGTCTGAATACCTCATTGTACTAAGTGTGCATGCTTTGCTGGAGAACTTTCCCTTTTCCCTGGTCTTTGAGTAGTCCTTGAAGTTTGCATGGATGTCCATATGACAGGGTGTTAGTTGTTTCTTTAGTTTGAGGGTTATAAATCTTTTACTACACATCATATGCGTTTTTGTAATTTTTTTATTTTAATTCATTTTGAGTTTTAGGGAGTAATATAAATTGAAGGGGAAAAAGTAAAAGTAAACAACAAAGAATTTTCCTCTGCTTTTTTTGTTCTGCTTTCTAAAAATATTTTTTTGTTTTATAGGGATTTGTCTTGGCCGTTACTATTGCACGTGAAGCGATTGATGAATTTCGACGTTTTCAGCGAGACAAGGAAATGAATTCACAATTATATAGCAAGCTTACAGTAAGAGGTTAGCAAGAGACTTAATTCTTCCAGCATTTGCTTAGTGTGACCATATTAGAGTTAACATAGAAAGGCAAGCATGTTCATTGTTTTCTTGAAAGCTCACATTGTTTATGGGATCTGATTTTCTTTTTTTTTTCCTTTATTTTTTATTTCTTCAAGTTACATCTCAATCTCAGTCCCCTCCCTATTCCCCCCCTCCAGTCCCACCCTCAACCCCCCATCCTCTTCCCTTTTTTTTTTAAGTTTAAGGTATATCTTATTTCTCCCTACAGTTTCCCCTTTCAGTCCAACAAATGGCTCTTTCTCTTATAATAATAAATACAATACAAAACAACAGAGGTAATTAGGCCACAGTTATAAGGATTATATGGCTTAGCGTACATTCCCAATGTCCAGTCCATATGTATTTGGCACCTGACTTTAACATTCTACTATCTAACCATCTCCATGAGTTTAAAGTTCTATATCTAACTCAACATTCATACTAACTTGCAACACAATTTTAAAAGCATCTTCTTAGATCTATAACACTCTCTTGACTCCTAAACAATTCAAAATTTAATTATGAGGCTGTAGCTATCTGTTCTTCAACCACCTCAGAGACCTGATTTTATAGGAAGTACAGGGCCTGCAGCTTCCAAAACTAAGAAATGACATACCAGTGGCTGCCTAGACAGTTCCCATTTTCTCTCCATACATTACAGTATCGATCTTCAGTCGTTTGGCCCCATTTTTCTGACAGACATTGATTGTAGAGCAGGGGTTATGAAGGACTTGCCTACCCTGTCTTGGCAGAGCTAGGCTGTTGACTTACCTGCTTCCAGGTTTTGTCCTTTTTGGACAGCATTCTGTCTACAGTTGGAGCAAGGGGCTTTTCCTACCAAGAGATAGGCTTGCGACTAATTCATCATCTCCCACTGGAGATTCTTCGATGCTCATCTTCTACTTGGGGTAGAATAGGGGGTGCTGTCAGAAGTTGATATGTCTCGATATAAAAAAATCTAAAGTTGCAAAAACATCTTTGAATGCCATATTCTGCAGATCTCTTGAGGTTTTTGAAGAGGCCCTATCTGTCTCTTCTATTAGGGTAAGCAGATGTTGCTTGTCTCTTAGCAGCTTTATTTCTGATTAGCTTAGAAAATAACTATAATAGGCTGTCATAGTACCTAACAGAATGACCGGCTTGCATAACTATTAGTTTGCATTTCTTAATTATCCTAAACAGTTTATGACAATTAGTAGTAAAAGGCGGAAACATCACATTTCATTTTTTTTTCTTTACCTCCTAACCCTTCCATCCTATTTCTCTGGAGTGGGGTGTCCTTATATAACAGTCCCTCATCTCAGTTGAGAGGTCGTATGAGGGCTAAGAGCCGCCTCATTCATTGGGGGTCTACGAGGCAGTACCTCATTGCCTGGGAGAGAGAACCAGAGTCTCTCCTGGTGAGGGATGGGGGGATCCCGATTCCCGGGTCCAGCGGCTTCCTTGCGTGTCCAAGAGTGGGAAGGAGCGTCTTGCCCAGGGACCCTCAGTTGTCCCTGGGTAGATGGGTGAGATTTAGAAGGGGTCCAGCCGTTTGTACAGCATCCTGCAACACTTGCCGCCTTGTGACTGTTAACCCCAAAATCAAAATATGTCTGTGCAGGCCACCACCATCTTGGATCCCTGGGATCTGATTTTCTTACAATATATAATGCTAGAATTTCAGGTAGAGCTTTATTCATTTTCTTGATGTTTCTGTATGTATGTGTGTGTATGTTTGCCTATCTGTGTGTGCATATGTCTATTTTCATAGTTATATACAAACACAGATGTGTGCATATACTCATACAAACTTATGTGATATGTTCTATTAGAATGCTGTAATAGAATTGAAAGAAAGCCAGCTGATATATCCTTGTGTTCTGTGATGCATAGCACTTTAAAGTGTGTCTTACGTTTAAACACACCCATGAAGGTCCAGTGTTCATATCATGATATTGAGCATCTGAAATCAATGGTATCATTTCAGTGTGGCCAGAGGTGCACACACGTAGTGTCCCTCACACCCCATTCAGCTGTTAGCTCCAGTTGTGATGTCATTTCCTCATTTTTCAGTCTGTGGTTGAAGAAGGAACAGTTTACCAGGAAGAGAATGGGGTACATTGGTACAAACAGGCTTTGTGACAGTAGAAAAGAGACTTGATGAGTAACAACATGGGGCACACTGAAACTGTAAATGAGAGTTATAACCCCACAATTCTTTTGAAAAGTAAAGTCAGAGTGGATATTGTATGTTCTGTTTATATGTAGATGTATATAATGAATTACTTACCTCAAGCAATCCCCTTAACCTTTTTGTTTTTAATACTACATTGAGTATGTGTGACGAAAGATTAGTTGATTCAAGACTTACTGATCAGGTTTTTTCTATACTCAACAAGTTGTGTAGTCATCACCAACATCTAATTTTAGAACATTCTTAACATTCCCAAAAGAAACCCAGAATTCACTGGATCTCCTCTTCATTTTTTTCTCCTTTTCTTCTACTGAAGACCTAGATGACCTCTACTCTACTTTTCTGTCTCTGGTTTTGCCTACTGTGTACATTTCATATGAGTGGAATTATATACTACGAGTGTCTTTTGTCATTGGCTTCTTTACTTTGGCGTGTTTTCAGGGCATATGCTTGTTGTAGCATGCAGTAGTTTTCTCTTTTTGTTGGCAAGTAACATTCTGCAGCACGACACACCATATTTTTTTTTTTTTTAATCTGCTCACCATTGGGTAGGCATTTGAGTTGTTTGTGTTTTGTAACTGTTGTGAACTGTTGGGGAAGGTCTAATAACATTGCTTCTGATGGCTGATTTCAATGCTGAGATTTGGTTACTGCCCCTTCTGAGGCATTCTCTCGATTGGTTAATTAAAGTTGCTGATAGTCAATTAGCTGGGCAGAAAGAGTATAGGAAGGTGGGACTTCCTGAGATTAGAACAGGAACCCTGTGTTTTACACAGAGGATTAGCTCATTCCACCAGGAGACATGGAACCAGATAGGCATCTTTGAAAATGCTGGAAGGTAATTGCAGGCACATGGCGGTTTGGGATTAGGTGATCCGGGTAGCTAATTGAGAGTCTGCCCAGCTAAGGGCTAAACGTTAAAACATTAAAAGGTCTTGGTGTATTTAACTATTGGGGAAAGGACCATGGCAGCTTATAGGCTGTCAGTCCAAGGAATCCAGGGCCTTCAGACTCTCACCAAGCCGCCAGCAATTCTACTGGCCTATTATAACAACTTATATCACTTAACAGAGTTTACGTTGCAGGTGGTATGTGGCCCCCTTGGTCTGGGGCTCTTTCCCCAGGATAAATCAGGCTGCCAGTTAAGGCGGGGCAGGCCTGTTGGCTGATGTCCTGCCAGGCCACCTGCTGCTCTGCCGGCCTAATCTTACAGTTTATACTTATTCATAAATACAAATGATAATTAAATTGCAGTTTCAGTGAATAATACTCCTGTGTTATACTTATATACCAGCTGCTTTTGCATAAACATTCTTTTTATTTCTCTTGGTTATATTCCAACAGGGAGGTTGCTAGATTAGGTGTTAAGTCTGTTTAGCATTCTGAAAGAACCACCACCTTAGTTCTTGCCAGCAGTGTACATGGATTCTGATTTGCCATGTCTTCACTAGTACTTGTTACTGTCTATTGTAGTAGTATATGTTTTATTTGCATTTGCTAATGATTATTGACATTGAGTGTTTTTTTATGTTTATTGGCCATTGGCATATCTTTGGATAGTTATATATTCATATTCTTCAATCACTTTTTAACTGAGCTGCCAAGTGTAAGTGTTCTTTAGCTATCTTAGGGTAAGTCCTTTGTCAGATTTATGATTGCAGATAGTTTCTCCCATTTTTATGGGCCTATGCTCTTACTTTATTGATGCATAAAGATGTAGTTTGATCTGATTCATCTGGTTTTTCTTCTTGTCTGTGTCTTTGATGTTATAGCAAATAAATAATTGGCCAATTCTGTAATAATTTTTCTTTTCTTCTAGTAGCTATAATTTTAGATCTGTATTTAAGTCTGATCCATTTTCATGTATAGTGTGCTATATGGGTCCACATTTGTTTGTATAAATATCAAATTGTCTGGTACCATATGCTGAAAAGACATAGTGTATCTCTAGTGTATTTTTAAATTACTGCAGAGGTGCAGTGGGTTGGGGAGAGGGCTCAGTCACTAAAGTGCTGCAGCACAGACTGACCTTCACCTATGTGTGCATACACGTGTGAACACATGTGAGTAGTAGAAAAGAAGGTAAGGTTTGCTTTATGAAAAAAAAATCCTCAAAGGCCAGGTAAAATAGGTTTGACTTTACATTGTTATTTTGAGAACAGTTAATAGATTTTAACTTACTTTGAAATTAATTTTACTTTCATGTTTGTAGTTAAGCAGAGATAAGTGTCTTGTGCGTTGGTGATTGGGGTGGTGATTTCAGTGAAAATTAATAAATGTAGCTATGATGTCTGTACAGCATAGCTGTAGCTCCATGTGTCTGTCTTTTGGCAGAAATGCTGAAAAGCCAAGCAGAAACCCTCAGAGGCAACTTTGTGAGGTCTTTGAAAAGCATTCAGTTTTATAGCACCCACAAGATTGCTAACTACAGAGAAAGACAACTGAAAAAATGTTAGAAATGTTTTGGTTCTGTTTGTGATTCCTCTGACTCCAGCTTCTTTCAGAGTCTTAAAGATGGTAGCCTGCAGCCATGTCACAGAACAGAACTTAGGAGGAATGGTATTTGTCTCTTTCTTCAGATTGTGGATGATGGTGAGGAGTGACTCAAGGCAAAGTGGAATGGCTCACTCTACTTGAAACACAGTGCAAAAGAGTTAAGGAGGGGAAAATCTTTGTGACATTTGGCCATTCAAATATGTTGTATACTGTAGAGTTTTGAGATCTACATACAGGCTGAGAAATAGGGAAATACTCAGAAAAGGCTCTGGATCCTCTTTCCTACTTCATCATCTTAGTTGACTTTTTGTTTCAATATATGCTTTTTTGACCAATGTTACTTTATAATTTTTACAGAGTATGTCATCCCTTCAACTTTGATGTTCATCTAAAGAGTAATTTGGATAGTTTGGGAGTTTTCCCTATTACTTCTAGAATCAGCTTGTCAATTTTTATACCCTCTCTTTCCCAGAACCCACTAGAGGCCAAACTGTTGATTGGGATGACATTAAATGTATTGTTTAGCCTGGGGGAGAAGTAACATGTCAAGCCTATTGAGGCTTTTAACCTTTGAGAAAAGTATCCCTTTCCCTTTATGTATGTCTTTTAAAGACCCTGTGTTAATACTTAGTTTTTACAGAGTTGATATAATTTTCTTCATGTTTTCTATGTTTGTTGTCCACTAAGTGTCTTGAATTAGGATTTTCTTTAGATGAACTTGAACTCAGACTTCATTAAACAAACAGAAAAAACCTTTATGTCTTCACATGTTTTCCTGCCTCTCCACTTTCAATGCTCATCTACCCCTGTATTGGGCTCCCTGAGGTTGTCACGGCGTTTTCTGTATCTCTTTTACAATTTTCCACTTACAGAATTAAATCTTTGAGTGAATATTTGATACTGCAGGATGCAGAATCTTCATTGTTTTTCACATTTACAAATATTTTGAGTTGCTATCAGTAAAATGATGAGAATGCCATTTCACATACATATATAGTACAAAATGGCCAAAGTATGTTTAGGCCCACTTGAGGAAATTTTACTAATCCTTTCCTAATCCTAAACCAGTCCCAAACTGTCATTTCAAAAGATTTTTTTTTTTTTTTTTTTGGCCAGGCATTGGTGTTGCATGCCTTTAATCTCAGCATGGAGATTCAGAGGCAGGCAGATCTCTGTGAGCTCGAGGCCATCTTGGTCCACAGATTGAGTTCCAGGAGAGCCAGGACTACACAGAGAAACCCTGTCTTGAAAAACAAGTAAACAATAAATAAATAAGATGTGTGTGTATGTGTTTGTTCTAGCATGCACATGTGTGCAGGAGTGGAAGCCGGAATAGGTCATTGGATTTCCTGGAGTTACAGGAGGTTGTGAGCAGCCCATTGTGAGCTGAAAACCGAACCTTTGCAAAAGCAGCAAGCAATCTTCATAGCTGAGCCTTCAAACTGCAGTCTTTAAAACAGAGAATTTCAAACAGAATTTAGATGTCTATTACATTGATACATGCTAAGGAATAGCAGTAGAAAGACATTAAAAATCTGTTTTCTATAATTAAACCATTGCAACTCTGTAAAAGCAGAAAACTTCATATGCTAATAAAAACACTGGAATTCATAATATCCAGAGGTCTTTCATCCGAGCTGAGGTGTTTCAGGCAGTATTCCTTGACATTGCTCAGGGCAAAGTGTGCATGCTGTGTATCAAACCCAGGCTGCAGGGAAGTAATGGAGCAGCGTGACCAAGGGCTGTCTGAAAGACCTTTGACTCCTTACTCTTCTGAGGTTGGACCTGGGGTGGTGTTCACCAGCGCTCTTTGACTGCTGCCGATCTCCTTGTGAATCCTCCATTCAGAGGAGATCCATTGTTTGAAAAGGCCTGACTTGCAGCCAGAACCCTTGAGGTTTTGTAATCCAGCAGACAGCTTCTCTTCTAGTAATCCTGTGACTGATGGGGTGTTCTCTGTGACCCTCTTTCACTGTTCTCTCCAGGTGCTTGCTTCACATAACACCCAGGCATTTATTTGCATCTACTGTCATCCATCCCATCTAACCACCCAACCATGATTCATTCATATTCTCTCACTGTCTATCTTTCTCTCCTTCCCTCCCTTCCTCCCTCTTTCTCTCCCTCCCTGTTCCTCTCTTTCTTTTTATTTTTCTTCTCTGTCTCTCTCTCCCTTTCTCCTCTCCCTCTCTTTCCCTCTCTCTTTCTCTCCCTTTCTTTTCTCTCCCTCCCTTTCTCCTACTTCATTTCTCTCTCCCTTCCTTCCTTCCTTTCTTCTACTCCCCTTCTTCAAATTACAGTTTATAAAATGATCAAGCATGGAAGGAGGAAGCCTTTCAGAGGATTGAGTTAAAAGTTACGTATGCGATAAAGGAGGATACTTGAAGTGGAGTTAGTGTGGTCTGTGTGTGGTGTTTTGGGCCCTGTGACATTAAAAAGGCACCTATCAGCCATCTTTATAGGTCAGTGTAAAGTGGTTTAACAAAGACAGTCTTGAAACTGCAGAAAAGAAACCTGGGCATCTGCTAGTGTCTTACTCTACATGTTAGAAATGTTTGTATAGCAAAGCTAGTTGGGAATAATTCTTGACTTCCAGAATTAATGATTTTTAATCTAGGTAAAATCAGCTAGGCAAAGGTTGGTTAAGCTAAACTAGATTGTCCAGATATAAATCCTCATCTTTTTTTGTTTGTTTGTTTTGTGACAGGGTTTTCTTATATAGCCCTAGTTGGTCTGGAACTTGCTGTGTAGACCAGATTGGCCTTGAACTCAGAGATAAGCTTGCCTCTGCCTACCAAGTGTTAGAATTATAGACATAGGCCACCACATGAGGCCAGAAGTCTTCATCTTTTGACGGTAATATTCTTGGGTCTGAAAGAGATGCTTCTGAGCTATAAAAGATACATATTTACAATTGAGAACATTTTTTTTTCAAACAGGATAACACTATGTAGCCCAGGCTCACCCAAAACTCAGGCATGTAGCATTGTGCCACCTATAATACCTTTTGGTAAATCAAGCATATTATTTTTTTAGGACATATGTACTGTCTTTTGCTGTGGGCACAGAACAAGGGCAGTAAAAATAGAAATATACATTAAGAAAATGCACAAAATTGATTTGAGGTTGTTTTAAAAACTTGTACATTATTATTCAAATTTTAATTATTTTTTAAGTTATTGTCAAATATTGGAAGTTTTGGTACAGAGATAAACCTAATCTTTAAGTTTTTCAGTGAGTTCCTTTGGAGTTCAGATTGAAGTAGAGAAATTACAGTGGTTTGTTTTGTGCAGTGTTCTGCACATACAGCTAAAAACAAGGAGTATCAGTGACACTGAGGCTGAGTGTGTGTGTGAGGAGCTTCAGGGGAAGTGCCAAAGCTTGGTTCCAGGGGATAAGCCACATGGATGCTTTGCTGCTGGCAGGGCCCACTTAGCTATTCTGCCTTTGCAGCATAGGGGAAGGGATCAAATGTTAATTCCTCAGTAGATAAGTGGTGCAGAGCAAGTGACTCCTCCTCCTAACTTCTGCTCAGTGCCCAGGGCTTCCCTGCTGGAGGATGGAATCAGTCTTTTCAGGTTCAGGAGTGACAGTTACCACATAAAAAGCAAGCAGCCTCACGATTGTAAGGTTCAACTGTCCAGGAAATTAGGTTGTATTAAAACAATAGAGAGAAACTGGGGACTGTCCAGGCAGCCAGGTGTCTGTCATTTCTTAGTTTTGGAAGCTGCGGGCCCTGCACTTCCTGTATAACCAGATATATTTATCCCTCTCAGGTCTCCAATGTGGTTGAAGACTAGATAGCTAGAGTCTCATAGTTAAATTTTGAGTTGTTGAGGAGTTAAGAGGGTGTTCTGGATCTAAAAAGATGTTTTTAAAATTGTGAGGCAAGTTAGGATGGAAGCTGAGTTAGATATAGAACTTTAAACTCATGGAGATGGTTAGATAGTAGAATGTTGAAGTCAGGGGCCAAATACATATGGACTGGACATTGGGAGTGTATGCTAAGCCATATAACTCTCATAATTGTGGCCTATTTATTTCTGTTGTTTTGTATTTATTGTTATAAGAGAAAGAACCATTTGTTGGATTGAAAGGGGGAGCCATTGGGGTGGGAGATATATCTTAAACTTAAAAA
This sequence comes from Lophiomys imhausi, assembly GCA_907164525.1. NCBI lineage: Eukaryota > Metazoa > Chordata > Mammalia > Rodentia > Muridae > Lophiomys > Lophiomys imhausi. The sequence goes on from CAJQZJ010004760.1 coordinate 11,016,035, forward strand.
AAAGGAAGTGGATGGGGGGATTAAGGGGGAAGAGGGTAGGAGGGTGGGACCAGAGGGAGAGTAGGGAGGGGGTTGTGATTGAGGTGTAACTTGAAGAAATAAAAAATAAAGTAAAAAAACAATGTACCAAGTCTTGAAAATGTAAAAATGTGAACTTTTAACTAAACAGATTTTAGATAAATGCTATAAGACTAATGTTTGCCCTCTATTATAGTTTGTTTTTAAAAGATAACCTTTCCACAATTATAAAATTTAAAAGGTATAACATACATTCTCAATGTCCAGTCTATATGTTATTTGGCAACTAATACTAATATTCTATTATCTATCTCAATAATTTTAAAGTTCTATACCTAACTCAATTTCTATCCTAACTTACATTACCAACTTAAAAACATCATTTTAGACCTAGAACATCCTTTTAATTCCTAAACAACTTAAAATTTAACTATGAGACTATAACTATCTAGTCTTCAACCACATCAGAGACTTGAGAAGGATAAATATATCTGAATAAACAGGAAGTACAGATCCAGCAGCTTCCAAAACTAAGAAATGACAGACAACTGGCTACCTGGGCAGTCCCCAACTTCTCAATAGCAGCTATCATATACACCTTAAGTTAAAAAAAAAAAAAAAAAAAGCAGAGAGGAGTATAAGAGGGAAGAGGGTAGGAGGGTAGGACCAGGAGAAGGAGAAGGGAGAGGACTATGAAATGTAACTTGAAGAAATAAATAAATGTTAAAAAAATAAAAAATAAATAAGCAAACAAAGAAAACAAAAACAAAAAAAGATAGCCTTTCCATATATCCCACATTTTTCTCAAACTTGTGTGGTCAAATGATCCTCCTGCCTGAGTCCTCTGAATGGTGATGGAGACAATAGACATACATCACTGACCAGCCTAGCCTTCTGATACTGTGTCACAGTGTAGAATTATTAATGTCTCGGAATTTTGACACTGTTTATTGTGAACTTTTCCCTTAAACATGTAATCACTGATTCCATAGAAATGAAGAGCAGTGACTGTGGCATGTGTGAATACTAAAGGCTGTTGCATATATTTCTATCCATTACCATATAGCAAAATAACCAACCTTTTGGGGGATTAAAGGGCTATATAAAAGAATAAGAATGGGTGTGTCTTCTGTATTTTAAAATATTTTAGGCAATTTACTATATTACATCATTTAACTATTTTTTTTCTTTTTCTTCTCTCCTTTTAAAATGTGTGTATTAATCTGAATGTAAAAAGGCAGAAGGTGGCAAAGTGAATTGGCTGGCTAGGAGAAAACTTGGTATTGAAAGACAGAATAGGGATTCTGTGGAGAGGGCCAAAGAGTCCGTGGCAATCTTTACTGTCGCGTACTTCGCTGTGAGAGCAACAGTAACTGACTAGAAGCTCAGAGTGACCAACCATGCTTTCAATGGTTATTACACTCCCAAATGCAGGCTGGGAAGCTATGGTAAAATTTGTTTCACATATAATGTAAAGAACATTGCTGTCTTATGAATAAAAAGTAGTTGTAGTCCTTGGTCCACCTCACTGAGAGACATGGGGAAATGTAATAGTGATGTAGAGTGTACCAAGCAACTCCAAAACTGTGGGGTCAGTGGCGCTCAGCTGTATTTGGGAATTTAGTAAATAAGGCTTTATGAGAAGCAGACAAGTTCAATACAAAATCTAGTTATGTGAGTTTTTGTAAAGCTCTGACTCTGTTATAGTCAGTAAAATGAATGTAAAAGTTACAAGCAAACCTATTGTGTGATAGACCTACAGCTGTGGAAACAGACCCATTGGTTGTCCTAAAAGGCACAAGGAAGGCTGAGACAGGAAGAGGTAGTGATTTTCAGATTATCCACTTAATATTATATTGTAAATAATATTTTCTAAATATTTAAGTATAGTATATATTTTTATAAATAGCTATTGAATATGTAGATATTAAAAATTTGCTTTATACACAGAAAAATTACTTGGAGTAGTTAAACTATTAATTTTTAGTTTTGTTTTGTATTGGCAAAGATAGATGATTTTATGTATAATTTGCTCACTATCTCTGTGTGTTTTGTGCCAATCAGTTTAATTTGTGGTATTAAGGATTTGAACATTTCCATAATATTCAGTTTCAGTCACCAAATTATTTTATTCAGTAATGTTCCTAATCATTGCTAACTTCACTGGGAACAGAAACACTAAAAAAAAAAAAAAAAAATGTATGAAGAACTTTCCATGTGTAATCATTACTAAATTACCATGAGGAAGCCCTTGTTCTGTTATTATTATTGTTATTGTTATTAGGGGGTAGTTATTTATTTTTATTTAGTAGTTTACTAATAAGATTAATTGAATGTGACTGTATATCTGAAATGTAACTTGAAAATGTGACCAGAATTTTCTGCTTTTTATTTTTAAATTTTTATTTGTCTTTTGCCTGAGTGCTATTTTCAAAGTATTACTTGTCAAAAGTTACTCTCTGGTACACTTTTGTTTCCCTGAGTTGATTGTACTTTTTCTGTTTTTTTTTTTTTTCTTTTTAAGGTAAAGTGCAAGTTAAGAGTTCAGACATACAAGTTGGAGACCTCATCATAGTGGAAAAGGTTGATGCATTTTTAATATATTTCAAATCTGTATGCACATCAGTCATTGACATTAGTTTATTAACTGACTTCAAACAAACTGTTGAGATAGGTATTTTAATTTTTACTGTGCCTATGTAAAATTTGATGTATTTTAACTAAATTTAATTATTTATATATTTTGTTTATATTTCTAAAGTGTATTTCACTGTTTTTAGATAAAGCTGTACTTTTAAAAAGTAAGTTCTGTGTTAATTGCTTAATGTATCTAATTCAACCACAGAATTGTATTTGAGATGTTAGTAATTCCACATCAATTTTCAGAGTGCACTTGTTCGGATGGCTGTATTATCATACACAGTTATTGGCTCTAATTCTTACGGTTTAAAATTTAAAGAGAGAAAGTGAGTGAAAGCTAAAGAACACTAGAAAAGTAATTTAGGCCACGATGAGAAGAAGCCATACTCTAAAAAGAAGCAGTTAAGGCATGGAAACAGTTGGGATTGCTGTTGTCTGGAAAGCGAATGGATGGGCAGATGTAGACGAGGGCCTTCTCCGGGAGTCTGGGCTTAGCTAGACTCCTAGCACCACACACAAGCAACAACAGTGACAGAAAGATCAAGAAAAAACAGAAGGCTTAGTCCATACAGGAATTTAGGTAAGGGAGTAGTGTGAATTCACTTTACTGTTTAATTCTAATTACCTGACTTAAATTTTTTTTTATAATAATGGCGTGACAGTACTTTTTTTCTTGTAATTATGAATGTTTGGGTGCTGTTACCAATCATGAAATCTGCTTCTTTATGTATAAGTTTGTAGAATTAAGTAATTGTTTTGGTACTGGGGGCTGTGTGCTTACTGAGTAGCCCTCTGTCACTGGCCTGTATTGGACGTTATCTGTGTGCGCTCTCTGTATTGCTTTGATGAAGGTTTGAGCAGCACAACCATCCTTCAGATACTTTCCTTCAGGGAATTAACTCACAAGCCCAACACGTTTGCCGGGTATGTGTCTTGGGTGGAAAATTAGATGTTCTAACTTTTCTAAATTATTCTGACAAATTTTCTTAAATGTTAATGGTGTAACTTCCTGAAGAAACCATTTGCAAGAGCTTGCTGGTTTTCTTTTTTTCCAATCCCCCCCCCCCCCCCCCCCCCCCACACACAAGGAAGCAATCTTCATTAAAACAAACAAGCATTATTTAATATCAACTATATAAACATGTAGAATGTTACAGTGCTTTGGATTATTTTAGAGATGACTATAAATGAGATAGATTCATAAATTATTTGTTCAAACAAACAAACAAAAAAAAATCCATCTACCCAGAGTCAAAGATACCTTTATGCCTGCCTGTATTGAAATGAAAAACAAAAACCAAAAAACCAAAACCAACACCATAGCTTGTCGGCTGCCTTTACACATATCAAGTTAGTCACCTGTACAGAACTAGAGGCCTTCAGAGGTTATTTCCATGTACTTGACATTTCATGTCAGTCTCTGAAGATCCAGGGTTTAGAACGGAGCCTTGAAACAGACTCACAGCAGGCAGGACTTAGAGTGACCTGCCCCCTTCCTCCCTTTTCCTGTCCTGACCTCTCTTTTTCTCTTCTTCCTCCTCCCCATCTTTATCTTCTCTCTCTGAAAAAAATGACACAGACAATCTCACTCCAGAACTAATTTGGAAAGGCACAGGTTCGGCAATAGCTAAGGCAATCTTGACAAGGAAAAACAGTGGGGAGATTCTTTTCCCATGCCAAGGCCTGTTGCATAGCTACATTAATCAGCATAGTGCAAGTAGAGAAATGGAAACACACACTAATGAAACCTTAAGGAGAACTCAGAAATAGGTCCACCCAGATATGCACAAGTAGCTTTTTGAAAAGGTACAAAAACAATCAAAAATAAAAAGGGAACTTTCAACAGATTAAATCAAAACATCTATAGGTTAAAAAAAAGAACATTTTTGAGGGGAAAAAAACCACAGGAGAAAATATTCTGAATCTAGTCCTAGGAATACAATTCTTAGAGTATATGCCAAAAGAATAATGCATACTACAAAAATCTGATAATTTCATCTTATTGAAATTGAATTTTTATGAAAGAACCATAACAAAAGTATATGTATCAATAATAATTGAAGAAGAGATCATGTATTTGAGATGGATTAAAAGAGAAAGTAGAGACAGTCATTGGAGAGGCAGAGAAGAGTGTAGAAATGGAAATTATATAAAATTAAAATTCATGTATGTATGAAATTCTCAAAAGTTTAAATGGAAAAAAAAAGCAGAAGGGACAAGCAGGATGGCTCAGCAAGTCACGATAATTGTCAGGAAGTCTGGACTTATTGGTGATTTCATCCGTGGGACCCACATGGTGGAGGAAGAGAACCTACTATAGCAAATTGTTCTCTGATTTAAAATAAAATGTTAATAAAAACATTTTAAAAATACAAAAATAAACCATGGGGTCTGTACTGGGTACAAACCTTTGAGTGCTATAAATCTAATAAAATTTTTAAAAATCTCCTAAATCTGAGAAGTAAAAGATTTTGACCCTAGAAAATGGACAAAAGACGTAAGAAAACATTTTACCAAGGAGTTACAGATGAAAAATAAACACATGAAAAATTCCTTTATCAATAGTTATCAGGAATACATATAAATCAGAATGGATACTTTTTAAAAATGTGATGTCACTTATATTTACATTGGCAAGAAGGATATGGTTTATGTACATATCTCTTGAGAAGCCCAGATAGTACAATTATTTTGGAAAATCACTTCACAGTTTCTAAAACAAAAACCAAACCAAATCAACCAAACAAAAAACTAGTATAAATGGCTCCTCACCCAGCAGTTTAGTTCCTGGACCTTGGGGCTGTTGAGGTGGCTCAGCAGATAAAAGATGCTTGTTACCAAGCCTGAGGGCTTGAATTTGATCCCTGGAACTACAGGGTTGAACTCTGTCCTCTACATTGGTGCTGTGGCTCAAGTATGCACATTCACATATGTGCACATATATAATAAATATAATTCTTGTATATTGCCACAGAGAAATAGTAATTGTGCTAATTCAGAGTCCTCTATAGGATTGTTTACATCAGCATTTAAGATAGCCAGAAATCAGAAGCAGTTCAGCTATTCTGAATGGATGGCTGGTCAGAGATCCCATGTGTAAGCATGTCATGACACAGCATTGGAAGAAAACATAAGACTGCTTTCAGGAAGTGAATAATCTGAAAATTCCATCCACAGTAGCATATAAAAGATAAAAGACTTAAACTAGACCTAACAGAAGAGCTCCTGAACTTGTAACTTGAAAAGTTCTAAATGTGATTGAAACATGTTAAGGAAATACTGAGTGAAAAGACAACCTGCATGCATAGGTATGTTCTGTTGTTGAGTTGGCAGCACTTTTGAAACTGACCTATAGGTCCATGCTAGACCACTTTAAAAACTCAGCTGACTTCTTGGTAGACAAGAAGACTAGACTTTACATAGAAATTCAGGGGACCCAGAATAGCTGAAACAATTTTAGGGGAAAATTTTACAAATTTTTTGTACTCACACTTCTTTATTTCAGAATACAATACAAAGCTACGGTAGTCGAACCATGTAAAAGTACTATAAATGCAGCGATGAGGCTATTAAAGGAAAAGCCTGGAATTTATGGTTTGTTGGTCCCGGTAGGTTCAGTGGATTATCAGTGTCCTTGGACAAATGGCTTTCATGCATGTTACCACTGGTGACTGTTTAGGCTGCTTCTTGTACTTGGGTGTCACTTGACTTTGCCAGTTGTCCATGGACCCACATGTACACCTGGGAGGGGAATGGGTTTTAAGCAAGAATGCATTTCCCCACGGTAGATCATACACAAGACTGGAAGTGCTGTGCCCATTGTCCATCTGCTGAGTAGGCAGTGCTTTTATGTTTGCCAGCCTTGCCATTCTTAGCATTTTCAGTGTGCCTTCTCAACACGTGCTGGAAGTGTGGTTTTAATGTGAGGTTCTCTGACATTAATAAGTTGGTCACTTCTCTTATGGCCTATGTGCCTTTATCTGGTGTTTGGCTAAGAATTGGGGAACTCTCTTGTGTTTCCTTCTGAGTGGACCTTTCCTTGCTTCTGAGTTTTCAAGCCATTCTGTCTTGTGGTCAGAACACAGCCCTGCTGTGTGTGCTGCAGGTACCCTTTATCTTCTTCCAGTTGGGGAAGTCCAGTTTTGTAATCTTTTCATTTAAAGAGTTAGTTGTTTTCTTTTCTTTCTTTCTTTCTTTCCTTCCTTCTTTCTTTCTTTCTTTTTTTTTGTTTTGTTTTGGGGTTTTTTTGGTTTTTCAAGACAGGATTTCTGTGTGTAACCCTGGCTGTCCTGGACTCACTTTATAGATCAGGCTAGTCTTGAATTCACAGAGATCTGCCTGCCTCTGCCTCCCAGGTAGTAGTTTTCTTTTCAAAATAATTTAGTAGTAGCGGTGTCAGTGAAGAACCCTTTTCTCATAACAGTCATAAAAATTGCTGATGTTGATCCACATCAACTTTTAGAAGTTCTGTTGTTTTGATTTTAACATTTGACCTGTGGTTTGAATCAATTTCTGTGTTACGTTACTGGGAAGGCCAGCTATCCTCTCCACTCAGTCACTGTAAACATCTCCTTTTCTTAGGACTATTTCTTGGCAAGACTGTAATTTTCTTTTTGCTCACAGTGCTAGTTTTTTCATGGTTCTGGTGTCTCTTCTGAGTGGTCTAGTTCTGCATTTTCTTGTTTTGTATTGGCATAATTGGCTGTCCTGGTGCAGTTCCAGTCTGTCTTTGTCACTGTGTTTAATGTTCTTTTCCTAGGTTGTAGTTGGTTCTCATGTGTGTCTTGTTCAACTCCTGGCCTTTACATTTCCCCATATACTTGAGGAAAATCTCACTGACTCCTCAAGCCCTTAAGCGTTGTTTATTTTAGCCCCACCCCACACTGTGACTCCTGCTGTGTTGGAGTTACAGTGTGTTCCATATGCTTACATTCTCCTCCTAATGCTTTCCTGGCTTTGGTTGCTCCTCTCATTTTCTTGTCAGGTAATTATTACGTTCCTTTAAAAATACTGTTGAATCTTCACTGAGATTTCTTCCTTGACCTGAGGATCTGGAGCTCTTACATAATCACCTTCATTCTCAGTGTGAGAAAGGAACAGCTGTATCGTGTGTGTCTTTTTACCTTACTAACTTGCATTTGTTTTCATTATTTATGAACTGGAGAGTTCATTTCTTTATGGTATAAATGCAAAGGTTTACTGTTTTTAAAAGACAGAATTTATGAAATTACATGAAGTATTATTTTAATGGTATACTTTTCCTGTTGGTTGAATTTTTTTAGCATTTCCAATTTATAGAATTATTAATAATAATTAAATGCTTGGATAGGGACTTATAAAAGTTTGACTATGCCATTTTATTTTTAGTTGCTTTTTATTCAGTTTTATAAGAGAATAAATAGTTCCTCAAATGTGGATGTTTTCTGTGTTGACTTATTCTTGTTGGTCTGTTTAACCGTGTTTATTGTTTTGCTGATGGTGTGCTCCTTGGCATTGGCCATGGAACAACCACTGTCTGCTTTCCAGGGCATTTTAGAAAGACAGGGTAGGTTAGTCCTTCACAATCCCTGCTCTACAATAAATGTCTGTCAGAGAAACAGGACCCAAAGGCTGAAGACTGATGCTGGAATGTATGGAGAGAAAATGGGAACTGTCCAGGTAGTAACTGGTTTGTCATTTCTTAGTATTGGAAGCTGCAGGCCCTGCACTTCCTATATAATCAGATATATTTATCCTTCTCAGCTCTCTGAGGTGGTTGAAGAATAGACAGCTTGAGTCTCATAGCTAAATTTTGAGTTGTTTAGGAATCAAGAGGGCGTTCTAGATCTAAGAAGATGGTTATAATAGTGATGCAAGTTAGTATGAAAGCTAAGTCAGTTATAGAACTTTAAACTCATGGAGATGGTTAGAAGGTAGAAGGTTAAAGTCAGGGGCCAAATATGTATGAACTGGACATTGGGAAGGTATACTGGGCCATTTAACTCTCATAAATGTGGCATATTTAATTCTGCTGTTTTGTATAGAATTTACTGTTATAAGAGAAAGAACCATTTGTTGGATTGAAAAAGGAAGCTGTTGGGGGGGAAGAGGGTGGAAGGGTGGGACAGGAAAGGGGAATAGGGAAGTGTTTGTGACTGAGATGTAACTTTAAAAAAAAATAAAGTACTTATAAAAAAAAAGAAATGCCACATTCCACATCAAAAAGAAAAATGTCATATCTCAATAGTGCTTGGACAACAGTGTCACCCTTCCACTACTCACATTACAAACAACAAGACTAGTGAGTAGTTTAAACTTAAACTAAATATTCTTGACCGTATATTGAACAAACACCTTTTGACTCATATGTATACATGCTGTAAGAAGTAAATATTAGGCATTCAAGAAGAATTCAAATTGGTGAGTGGTAATAGCTAACACATCAGGGGGTGCTCTCTACCTTGCTATATCATTTGAATCATTGCTTTGCTGTTTACAAGGACCCAAAGGTGGTGTGTCTAGAGTCAGGGATGCAAAGAAATAGAGCCATGGACAGGCAGAGCAGTGCTTTGGTCTCAGATGTGAAATGATGAGGCTGGGAGCTGAGATGATATTCCCTCCACAGTGTGTCCCAAGGGACATCTGGCTGAATGCACGAGTTCCAGACTAAAAATAAAGTGGTTATAATAGTATGAAAAAAATAAAAAATAAAAGATAATTAATTCTTTTTCATATAAATTAATTTATATAAAATAGGTTAAAATACCAATATGGCCTTCATTCTGTAATTATACAAGTCTGTTCATTTCTTCTTTCTTTGGTCTCCCTCCTTCCACCTTCTCTCCCTTTCTTCCTCCTTCCCTTCAGTCTCTGTCTCTCTGTCTTACTCTGTCTCTCTCTGTCCTGTGTCTGCTTGCCCTCCTGTGTATGAATGTGAATATGCAAAAGCAACATTCACTGAGTCTTGTGACTTTCACAGAGTGAAAGGGCATGGAGAAAACTTCAAACTCAAAACTTCAGACTTGGTGGAAAGTACCATTGCTTGTTGATCCTTGTCACATGCCTGGACTTGATCTTTAAACCCTGATTCTAAGAGCAATATTTAATCTACATTCTAATGTTCTGATCCTCATATTAATACTCATTATTTCACTGTATGGTGGATGTCATTATTGTTATTGCATACCATGATGCTATCATTAAATCAAACTGAAAGGTCACACCTTAAGTATTTGCTTTTACCAGACAAGTGTTCTTTGTATAAAAGGAAGCTTGTAGGAAACATTCTACTACTGCAATTGCCATTGACTTGGTGTACTATTTGTTAGAAAACTATAACATTTGTTGTTAAATTATGCCAAATATGTAATGTAGATATCATTTAAATTGAAAGCAATTGGTTATATTGGTTTTATTCATTTATTTAAAATATATGTGGAATTACATGTTTTAGTTGCATAAAGACCAATTTTGTCTTAAATTCTTGAGCTGGTACTAAAATCAAATTAGATAAACCGTGAAAATTCTGAGCTGGAAAAATTTGAAATTCAAATGATCTTTGGGCTTTCATTTTTATTGAAATAACAGGATAAATGTATCCATACCAATAGGACATTGGTATTTTTTATTCTCTCCCTACTACCTGTGCTAGTTAGTTTTAACTTTTAAGTTGATACAACATAGACTCACCCAGGAAACAGTCTTCATGAAGAATTTTTGTGATTATATTGACCTATGGCCATTTTTTGGGTGAATGAATTAATTGACAATTGATACAGGAATATCTACCTGGGATTTAGGTGGCACCATTTGATGAACCTGGACTGTATAATAGGACAGTAATCTAATAAACAAAAATGACTTTAAAAAAAATAGAATGAGTAGGAGGCAATTTTTATGTGACAACACTACTGTGTTGTATTATGGTTAACTATATGTATATGTATATGGTTAAAATGCTGTGGAAATTATATTTAACCTTTTCCAGACAAGAAAGATCTGAATGCCATGTATATGGCTTGCTATTGTTTAAAAAACATCTAAGTGTGAATTAAAATGTTAATTTTCTTCATATGAAAATTAGAAATAATAGATTTTTCAGGTTATTTTTCTTTTTTCTTTTTTTTTTGATATAGGGTTTCTCTTTGTAACAGTTCTGGCTGTCCTGGACTCGCTTTGTAGACTAGGCTGACCTCGAACTCAGAGATCTGCCTGCCTCTGCCTCTCAAGTGCTGGGATTAAAGGCATGCTCCATCACACCTGGGTTTTCAGTACAGTTTTACTTTAAATATTTTCATTGTCTTTGTTAACTATTTCTAATATGTAATGGCATTATATTAATATATATCTTTAAATAATATATCTTTAAATTAGCATATTACTTTTTTTTCAGAACCAAAGAATCCCATCAGATATGGTATTTCTTAGAACTTCAGAGAAAGCAGGTAATTTTTAATGTTTTCTTGTACATCTTACATTGCTGCAGATTTGTTTTAGGGGTTTTTTTTCCTTGCTTTTCTTTTTTCTTTCTTTTCTTTTTTTTTTTTTGTTTATTTATTTGTTTTTGTTTTTTTGGACATGGTATCTCTGTTTTACCATGCCTGACCTGGAGACCAGGCTGGTGTTGAACTCAGAGAAATCTGCTTGTCTCTACCTTCCTCTGCTAGAATTAAAGGCAGACACCACCCTGCTTAGCTTGATTTTTTTAAATAGGTAAATGCAAGTTTTTTGCCTATAAATTTTTAAAAGTATTTTACATTTATTTCTAAATTACATTTAACTGTTGATATTTTAAAAGATAACTTTAGTGTTTAATAATTGCTTGGAAGGTTATCTGAGTGGATTTTCCTTTATATTAGTTTTCAGAACCTAATTATTTCAATAACAGTGTACTTAGAATTTGATTGCTATTTCACGTTTCCAGTTTTATTTATTTAGCAAAGAGTTATTTTCCACTTGTTTTGTACACAGAAGTAATTGTTATGTTGGATACAAAAGAGAAGAGCATCTAGTTGCAGATTCCCTGCACAAGGACAAGACAAAGTGTCTGTTTTTAAGTGTAGTTGTGGGTACCTGCCATGCCCACCAGCTCATGGTCTGTGTTTGTGGGAGCACATAGGGGCCCAACTGCAGCCATCTGTCATCTAGTAGTCTCTCATAGTGGAGAGAAGTTCGTGCATGGCACAGACATTTTTGTTCTACGTGAGTTGCCATGGGCTTCATGGGAAGAACCATATTTAGATGACCTGAGCTTTCAGCAGAAAGCATCTGTCACTAAGTAGAAAAGTCAGGCCATCACAGTAGGTGTCTCCTGGGCCACGTGGGCTGAGGGCAGCATATCAAGGAATGTCCCATAGCTCATTTCTGCCCTACACTTAGGACCTGAAAAACTAGCTGTCATTCTTTTCTTCTTGAGCCTCAGCATTATTTGTAAGTGTGAATACTTTTAAAATTACTGGTTGGATTTAGGGTTGATTAGTTATTTTCTCTGTGAGTAGGCAGCATACTTTAGAAATTAGACTTTAGTTTTAATTGTGTGAATATGTCTTTGTATGTTTGTGCATATGGGTGCCAGGACTGGAACTTAGATCCTCTCCAAAAGCAAGTATGTGCTCTTAACTCTTGAGCAGTCTCTCCAGTCCACGTTTTAACGCAGCACACGTTTAAAAGAGACATTTTTAAAGTCATGCTAAAGAGACTCTCTGTCTGCAGCACTATTGAGTGCTCTGTTGCTTACCACACTGGGTGAGTTGCCATCAGGAGAGAATTTACCCTAGTAACCACAGGGCCTGTGTGGTGATGTTTATCTTGTGTTTATTAGTGTGAGTTTCTATTTTCTTAGCCCTTGCAGAGACTGGCTAGGTGCTTCTCATACTGTTAAGCACCAAAATTACATATTTTTCCTTTATTGTGGCTAGAGGTCCCTTAACTGTTTTTTAATCTCAGTTGCTTACTATAAGAAGTTGTAGTACTGATGTTTATCAAGAGAGATTTTCTGTTTTAGAATGTTTATACTTCTGTTTTGAAAGTATCACTTGGCAATATTAGGATGATGTACTCATTTTCCAAGTATCTCCTGTCTAACAAGTATGCTGTGTGACCTCCTATTGTAGCAGGCCTTCAGTGGATTCATTCCTGACTTGGCACCTTTGGGGTGGCAGTGTTTGGCAGTGCAGACTGCCACGCACTGTGGGATCCAGGAGGCCTCTGTCTGCTTGAGAGGCTGAGCTCCTTAGTTGTGGGCATGTATGAGAATGAAGCCCTCTAGGTTATATTTATCATATAGCCCTTTCAGTTTACTTGCTTTGACTTCTAGTGTTTTCATTGGATGTTTTGTACCTCTTTAGTAATGAAGGATGTCTTTGGAATTATGGAGTACCTTTGTCTTTTCCTATCATACCTTTATTTTGAATTTCGAGTGGTACTGGCCTTGGTGTCTGTTAGGGATTATTTTGTCCCATTGTACTTTTTGGAAGACTCTGTGATGTGCTTTTATTCTTTAAATGTTTGGTATAATTCATCTGTGAAGTGATTTGGGTCTGGACTTTGAAGGTCTTTGTTTTGTTTTTAAATTTGTATTACTTACTGAAGCCCTATTCACATTGGTTTTTTTTCTTGTTGAATCCATTTTTATAGTTTGTGTCCTTTATTGCTGTTCGTCTACTTTAGCTTTTTAATTCATGGGTATGCTACCGTTAGTCCCTCATGACTTTTCACAACAATTTCTATAGCAATAGCAGTGATGTCCCCTCCGTTGAGCTTGGTTTTAATATTTTGAGTCTTCTTTTTTTCTTTGTTACATTGGTTAAAAGGTTGTCAATGTTATTGATCTGTTGAAAAGAACTAGCTTTGGGTTTTAATGATTCTGCCAGTTGTTTGCCTGTTCTTTATTTCATCTATTGACATCTATCATTTTTTTTTCTTTTCTCTGTTTTTTGGTTAAGGTTGGTCCTGTGCCTGTGACTTCCTAAGGTAGAAAGTTAGATTGTTGATTTGGATCTTCTGTTTTAATATGGGTGTTTACAGTCATAAATTTTCACCTACACTTTCATGAGTTTGTCCTCATAAAGTTTATTATGCTGAGTTTTATTTTCATACCTCTTAAAGTATTCTCTAATCCCTTGCCATTTCATCATTGATCCATTGTTTTGTGATTAATTTGTTGATTAATGTCAACATTTGTGAGTTTCCCAGATTTGCTTCTGCCATGATTCTGCTGTTGTCTCCTTCTGACTCATCCAAGGCTGGGTTATGCTCTAGCATGTGTGTATCTTTCAGTGTGCTCCATGTGCCATGCACACCTCAGGAGTCCGTTCTGCTCCTGTGTTGGCTTTGCAACTTCTAGTCAGTCTGCAGCATTGGTCTTCTTTCTGTCTAATTATGTCCATGGTTGAAGGTGAGGCAGTATAGTTTGCAGCTATTTTTGTAAGATTCATAGCAAGTATCTACTCCTCTGCCATGACTGTTACCCTCCCCATAGGCCCTTTGTCCTGTTGTCGTACTTGCTTGGCCCTTGGGTTCTTCTACGTTCACTTTTCCTGTTGCACAGCTGTGCAGAGGAGACACATGGCTGCTGTTCTTGACCTACTCTCTGTCTATTAGCCTCCATCTTATCTCAAAAGCAGCTTCGCTTGGTCAGACACTTTCCTGTGGCTCTTGTCTTCACGTCTGACCATTCCCTCTCAGCATCACTGAGTGCACAGAAGCCCCATACAGGCACTGCCATCTGTCTCGCTTTTGTTGAGACCCAGCCTCTTTACCTCGGAGCTTGTCTACTAGGAGGAGCTCTTCACAGCCTCCCAAGTTGGTTTCTTTGCATTCTCTAGACCTGTTGCTTTCTTGCTGTAGGCGTTTTTTATGTGCCTCCAGTCCTGTTTCTACCCCGCTTCCATACCAGCCCTCATCTGTGAACCCATGTCATTAGTCATTCTTCTATTTTTCTTGTGGGGACATATTACTTTTCTATTAATGCAGTAAAGCACCATGACCAAGGAAGATTTTATTTGGATTTACAGTTCTTGAGGGCTAGTAGTCTGTCATGGTGGGAGACATGTCAGCAAACAAAGGGCATGGTGGTTGTAGCAGAAGCTGAGGGCCCACATCCTGAACAGAAGCAGGAAGCAGAGAGAGAGAGAGAGAGAGAGAGAGAGAGAGAGAGAGAGAGAGAAGGGATTGGTTAAGAAGAGGCTTTGAAACCTCAATGCCTATTCTAGTGACATATGTCCACCAGCAAGGCCACACTTACAAAACATCACTATCAGCTGGAGACCAAGTGTTCAAATACATGAGCCTCTGGGAATATTCTCATTTTTGTGCCATAGGGGTTAGCAAGTAGACTGTCCTTAGGCCCTCCCACATATATTTTTTACTCACTACAACAGAACTCTGCTTTTTGTTTGGAGATTTAATTCATTTCTATATAGTACAATTATCGAAAAGGTAATATTTACATTTGTCATTTGCAACTAGTATTTTCATTGTCAATATAGAGAAACAGGTTTCCAGAGGTTTATGTCCCATCATTCTCATTAACATTAGCTGTCATGATGTCTGTCTAATAGCATATGCAGTATAATAGGTAACTGTGGTGGTTTGAATGGAAATGGCCCCATAAGCTCGTATGTTTGAATGCTTGTTCTGGAGTTCGTAGAATGATTAGGAGGCATTGTTGAAAGAGTATGTCACTGGGGTGGGCTTTTGAACTTTAAACAGCCCATGCCACCTGGCAGTGGTGGCATATTCCTTTAATCCCAGCACTCGCAGAGGCAGCTGTATGAGTTTGAGCCCAGCCTGGCCTACAGAGGTAGTTACAGGACAGGGCTACACAAAGAACCTCTGTTTCAAAAAACAAAACAGAACAACAGCAAAAAGCCCACGCTACTCACGGTTGTCCCCTTCTCTCTGGCTGGTGGTTGGTATCTCAACATGTGAGTTCTCAGCTCCTTCTCCAGTACCATGTTCCCTGTCCTGATTGATGGTCATGGACTCACCCTCTAAAACTGTAAGCCAGCTTCTAATCAAACACTTTCTTTATAGGGTGCTTTGGTCATGGTGTTTTGTCAAGGCAGTAGAAAAGTAACTAAGACATTAAACAAAATATTTGTATTTGAGAGGTGCTTTTACACATTATAAATGATTGTGGTAGAAATGTAGCTAAGATATAATAATAGTATTCTAGCTGAGTCTGGTGGCTCACACCATTAATCTCATCCCTTTTAGGAGGCTGAAGCAGGGATATTGCAGTGATTTTGAGGCGAGCTAAGACTGTGTACTGAGTTCTAGGCTACTGTACTCCAGAGTAAGATGCTGTCGTAACAAACAAGCAATATGACAGACAAATATAATATTCCAAATACAAAAAAAATGTTTTGGATAATTAACTTTAAAAGGAAAAGATTACATAGATTTTTGTTAGGCAGCAAATTGTGAATAGCACACATTACTGTGAAGTTGGGAGATGGTAACAAATGCTGATTTTTTTTTTTTGGAGGAGGAAACTAAGGGCTAGAGGCTGAGAACACCATTTTTAAAATTACGCAGTTTCTAATAGTTTTGGAAATGTACCAGTTTTCTCATCTTTCACTGCATGTCCTCGGGAGTCAGCAGACAGTGAGTGGACCACTCGAGTAGCAGATGAGATGTTTTGGGTCATCCTTCGAGAGGAGCTCAGTCAGTGACATTTCTCCAGTCTTGCCTGTGTCCCATGTTGCTGGGAAGGTTGCTCTCTGTGGACAAGGGATACTTGGTATTTTGATGGTCATGAATTGACTTGAGAATCCTAATTTCTTTGCCTTAGAAAAATGTACACAATATACACAATTATTAAATCTGTATTATTTGCATACATGATTTTGTGTGTGTATTAGTGGATTTGAGTTTAGGACCTCTCTGTAGTTGTAGTCTGACTTAACCTACTATGGTTTTATTATAATCGTCTGTGAAATTTAAATTGTTAAAATATTACTCATCATTCGTGGACAGATAAGAAGTCACATTGCTTTTTAGTGTGTCTTTCTTTTACAAGGTGGACTAAATAGCTTCCAACTTTGATAACATTTATGTCATAATATTCTTCAAATCTGGATTCTTAGTTTCAGAAACTCATGGATCTTTTGTTGTTGTTGTTGTTCTCTTCTTTTAACTGTAAAATTTGGTTGGAATAACAATCAGATTTAAAACATAACAGTAGCATGTGTGCTTTTAGCTTCCCTTGTTCTAAACTTATTATTACATATCACCTCCAGATGACTGCCTTCCAATTCAGGGTCTTCATTGACAACGACAATTACTCCTTCTCTTTGTTTCCCAATGTCCTGACTTGATTGCTGGCTCTTCATGTTGAGATTGTTCATCATTGGGTTTCTAGTTGTAACATTCTTGACCATCTCCTTTCTCCAGATTAGATCTTTCTGGTGCAATTGTATTTCATATTATCTTGTAGCTCTTCTCCCTGGGGTGCAAAAAGACATTTTACATTAAGGTCAGCAAAAAGCACTTGTCTTTTGTATGATTTTAGATTTTAAGTAATTAATTCAAGTTTTATTATTGTCTAGTTATTTTCAGAAAATATTCAGATTTTTTGTGTTATTTACTAACATTTTGTTGCTTTTCAATTTTTGTTTAAAAATCTTTGTAGCATGTTATTTTTTATAATAAAATTCTAAACTTCTGTCAGTGTAGGAGTCCTAAGTATAACATTACAGTTTAGACCTGGACAATAGCATCTGGTACTTGTCAATACAGCTTGGTAAGTGAATCCATGGCATTATATTGACTAAGTATTAATAAGAGTGTTCCATTGAGCCACAACTGGATTGTTTAGAATGTAAATAGAGCTGTTGATGGATCTGGTGACTGATGACTTAAATTCCAATTAATAATTGCTCCATCAGTTTCTTAATTCAGATCAAATATCTCCTCAGTGCACACAGTTCTTTTAGTGGTATTAGCAGAAATGAATGCTTTAGAACTAATTTACATCAATCTCTTATAAATGTCAATATCTTTTTCACTTGTATCTAAGTGATAACATTATAGTTTAACTGTTTGGAACACAGTACAGTATCTCAACTGTCATTTGTTAGTGGGATGAGGGTAGGTAAATGACACTGTTCTCATCTGTATTATCTCTATAGAAAGATTAATCTTGCCATCAGTTTAAATTTTTCATGCAGTCATTAAGTCATATAAATTATTTAAAAATAAAGTTTAATGGCCAAAGATCTGATATTATAAATTCAGTCAGTGACTATTTTTCTTTTTTGGTCACATACTGTAGCTCACCTCTTTCAGGGCTATTGGACATGTGAAGTGTTGCAGTTGCCTGCTGCTGCTACATACACAATGTGACTTGTTATGTTGTGACAGCCTCGTCCACCTTACAGGGTCCCTCACTTTATCATCCCTTGATGTGGCTTTTAATGTTACACATTCACTAGCTGGTCTTAATTTGAGGTCATTAAATCTGTCCTTTCCTGTCAACTCTTGTCAAATTATACAAAATAAAATCAAGTATTCATAAGAAGTCTGTAATAGGATACAAGCAGACCAGTTTAATAATTCATCTTTACTGAGCTTTAACTAGTATCAGTTATGGCTAGTGTTTTCTGTTAAAAAATATAAAGTTAATGGATTGGTCTGGGTAGGACCAGCTGCCTGGCTGCATGTCAGTTTGCTGTGGCCCCTTCTTCTATCACTCATTACTTGAAGTTAGCGGTTCGGCCTTCATAGTCTGTAGACATGATACATGCCTTTATCTTTAAAGGACTTAAATTGCCATGTTATTGTGCTTCTAGTGTCTGGTGTGTTGGTTTCACTTTCGTGTTAGAAATGGAAGCCATTTCAGAGCATCTCCCCTGCTCTGACTTGCAGGAAGTAGAATCTAGTCCATTGAGGTTTCATTTACTTTTTCATCAGAGTATTTATTCACATTTAACAGCGAGTAAACATTTAACTTTAGAGTTACCTAATCTGCATTCTTTTACTGATCTTTAGTCTTTCTAATCAGCTTATGAAGAATGTTTTCCTTTACATTATCCTTTTGACAGTGTATAAACAGTGTGTTTTCTTAATTATACATATCAATGTGCATGTACTCAGGTGCAGGTCCCAAAATGTAATGCCAATGGTTGAAAAATCTCTTACAGCCATTGATCTACAGCCGTGCTTCAGGGTTGATTCACATCTCAGACTCTAGAATCATTTTCACGGTGACAGTGCCCCTGATAAGATAGTTAAAGGTAATAAAAAACAGTAGTGATGTGCTCACAGAGTTGGGGCACATTTTAGTCACTAAATTGCTGGCTTCTGTGGTTACCTAAAAAATGCTTTAGTTGAACAACAAAATGGTTCTTAGGCAAAGTAGGAGCAACGGAATATTCATTGGCTTGGTGCAGACATTGTTTCTTCTCTGGCAATCAAAGAGAAATAAAGTAATTATAGATATGGATATTCATGATCCCTTTTAATTTCACATGGTTTTATAAAAAGTTTTATTGGACTCAGCTATGTAAAGATATAGTTTTACCTACTTTTATCTTTTAGGACTTGAGAAATAATAAACAGTTAATGAGCTCATATAGCATACATTCTTGGCAGACTTCAGGAAAAATTTCCTATAAGTTTTACAACATGGTTTCAAATAAGGCTTATTTTTCTCACTGGGTAGAGGAAAAGAGAACAAAACGGAGGGTTCCTAATGTAATATATAAGCTACATGGTGCAATACTTACTGTGTTGTCAGGTTAGCATTTGGCTCCAGACTGTCTGGTTCTTCCTTCTGCATTGTGCTACATCTTTGGCATCCTCACATTTTGTTTGTGGGGTCTATTATGGTTAATCCTTCATTACAGCTTGACAAGATTTAGATCACCTAGGAGATTGGTGAGGGGTACCGCTGAGTGCACCTATGAGACCATTTCCAACGAGGATGACTGAGTGGGGAAGACCTACTCTAAATAACAGTGACAACTTAGACACAGACCACTCCCAAAAAAGAGAAACAACAGAAAACATGAAAACATGTCTAGCATGCACACTTCTCTTTCACTGCTTGTCGTTGGTCATGTGACCAGTTGTCCTCTGCCAAAATGATCTGCTGTACTTAGGACACGAGACCAGCTGACCATGGGTTTCTCCCTATGCTTGTGGCAGGCATTGTTTCATAAGGAGAACAGTAAGTAAAGGAGGATTACTTTCTGCATTGTAGGTTGCTGAAAATATCAGTGTGACTAGCTAGCATTCACTCTTGTGGAAACTAAGTGTAAATTGTCCCTAGTTAAAAACTTCTAGTTTTTACTAAAAAAAAAAAAAAAAATCCCTATGGCAATCTTAAATGTTCAGTTATATATCTCTTAAGAGTAATTATTTCAATTTTTTCAGACTTTTTTCTTTCTCTTTAAGAATACACTGAGTCACTGGCAACTGAGTCATGACCTTCCCATTTTTCCTCCTCCAGATCTATTGTAGGCCTTTGTAGCCAGGATGTCAAGGTACATGTAGCTCCCAGGTTAAGACAAAGACCCTAACTAGGAGGAATTGTTTTCCTGTAGTGTGTCTGTTTTCCCCAGACCCATGTTCCAGATGGCCTGTTGAAGAGGACTTAGGATAGAACACTGGGTCAACTTTTTTGCTGCTCTAGGCTCACAATTCTATCACCCCAGTGAGTTCCATCAGGGTAAAGGAAATCTGTGAAGGTACTAGGGTCTTAATCAGTGACCTGTTACTGTAAAGACATCTCCTTATAAAGGAAAGTTATTTATTTGGGGCTTGCTAACAGTACAGAGGTTTTGTCTATTGTCATCATAAAGGGAAGCATGGAGGCATACCAGCAGACATGGTGCTGGAGAAGTGGCTTGAGAGTTCTATACCCAGATCCACAGGCAGCAGGAAGAGAGAAAAAGACACTGGCCCTGACTTGAGCATTTGAAACCTTAAAGCCCACCCACAGCGACACACTTCCTCCAATAAGGCCATACATATGCCAGCAATGTCACACCTCCTAATCCCTGTCAAGTAACACCACTTCCTAATGACCAAGCAAGCATCCAAATCTATGAGGCTATGGGGCCATTTCTATTCAGACCATGATACTAAGTATATTCCAGGGTCACTTAAAGAACAAGTGTTCTGTAGGTCCAGAGAAGTGGCACAGAGCATCTACTCAGAGGGAAAAACAGATACTGAGGACAAGATATCTGTACCTTTACCCAAAAACTTTGGAGAAGAGCCTGATAGGGGCACTGTTGGAATTACCCAAGAGCTCGACAACCAGCTTTTTAAAAGTGGCAGCAGTCCAGCCATCCTGGGGTGAGAAGCTGTGTGCTTGTACTAGGATCTTAGTAGCCACAAGAAGGGACTGGGACACACTCCAAAGTATTCTCCCTGAAACAAACAGCTCTTCAGCAGGACCAGTCTTAGTGGCCCAGGGAATACTCAAAATATAGGATATTTTTGAGATTGTATAATAACAATGATGGCATTCAGCTGAAGCCTACCAGTGCATTAGCTCAAACCACCTCTTCCCCCTTACTCAAACGTCTTGTCTTGAAACATTGTAAAATACAAGCCACCCTTTTTTAGACCTCAAGGCCAATTGAATCTAAAGGACAGAAGTCTCTACTTGTGTGTTATTGCAACTTCACATGAGCAGAAAAAGCAGATCTGTGTATTCTCTGTTGCTGCAGCGCTGTGCATTGACTGAGTAAGTGGCTCCAACATCAGGGCAGAGTGGAAGCTGTTCTTGGTGCCTCTGGACCAAAGGCTGGCATGTTTGCAGTGTAAGGTGGGCTCAGAAGACTGGTGGATGGTATCAGCAGAGTATAGGCCCAGGCCTTCCAGCAGATGAATTTGCTGGGGAAGGGAGTAGGAGGAACCTGAAAATTAATAGTGAATTTGAGAACATGCTGAGAAGAGGCACCTGGGAGGTGGGGAGGTGTCAGTGGTATTCCTTCAGAAGGGAGGAGGGCCTGCTGATGGGAATGAGGTGGATAGATGGTCTGTGGGACTTCACAGTTGTTTACAAGGTGCTTACCATTTAATAATTAATTCATAGAGTGTAACAAGGTTTGTGGTTTTTGTAACTTTTAGTTTAAATTAAAGTCTAAAAGTGACCTGAAAGAATTCTCTGTGATTAAACTATAAATTTGATGATTATTTGTTTTTGTTTTATTTTTTTATAATATTTTTGTGGAGTTGGGGATTGAATGAAAGGCCCTTCACATACTTGGCAAGCATAGTGCCAGAAGGCTACATCTTCAGCCCTGAATTTGTTAGTTTTTCATGTTTTATATACTTCTTTTTATTGTTTTAAGAAATGCTTTATTACAAACTTGTTGTAGTTTATTCTTTAAATTATGTACAGCATGTATTAGTTCCAAATGAACATTGTAAGGTATGATCAGGAAGGTTCTACCTTCTATTCTATTCTTCTATTCCCCTCTTCCTTATATAGGTGTATTTCATGCATCTGTGTTTTTACATGTGTATAACAATGCATATGCATAGATTTATATGCATATGCAGGTATGCTTGTACACAGAGCACAGAAACACATGTATGAATATATATATATATATATATATATATATATATATATATGAATGCACAGGACTGCATTACATACATATAAAAGATATGTGCACACATCAACAGGCAACATAGGTTGCAGATATGTGTGTATTTACATAACCACCCAAATATAAACATACATACATATGCACTTCCTTTTATTTTCTCCCCTCCTTTACTCCATTCCCCAGCTTCACAGGTTCCTGTCACTGCTTATCAACCCCCTTTTCAAGCATTTCAAGCAAGCAGTTACTACTGCTGATTGTAAATGCATTGCCCTTTCTTATTCGTAAACATAGTCTTTCAATCCCTTCCCCAACACACACACACACACACACACACACACACACACACACACACACACA
>CAJQZJ010004760.1:11038612-11054995 GCA_907164525.1 Lophiomys imhausi
ACACACACACACACACACACACACACACACACACACACACACACACACAACAGCCTTCCTGTAGCCCAGACTGTCCTCAAACTCTCTATGTAACTGAGGACATCCTTGAATTCCGATCCTCTTGTCTCTGCCTCCCAAGTGCTGATATTGCAAGTGTGTGCCGCCATGCCTCAAACAATCTCTTTCTCCCTCCCTCCTGCCCTCTTTGCATTTGTACCATATTTTCTCCATTTGACAATATGTCCTAATAAATCTTTTCATAATGTTGAGGTCTTTGCTTTGTCTTTTTAAGCTGCTGCCTCTGCTGTTTTGTTCATCCAGTTCTCTACTCCCTGTACCTACCTCATTATTATAAATACTGCTGCAATGAGTGGTTGTGTGTGCATCATTTAGTGGGTTTGTATTTGCTGTTATCTCTAGGATCAATTCTGGGAAGAGGGATGATGAGTATGGTCTGGGAGTAATTAGGTTGCTGTGATTCACATTTTTCCCCTTCTGAAATTTGATGGGTTTGTTAATATGCAATAGCACTTACCTGGGTATTAGCATTTTAATATGTGCTTGTATTACTGAACACTTTATGGTGGTCAATTAACATTTTATTAGCAAGGTAATGTCAGACTCTGAGATATTTTTGTATGTATCTTATTATCTTGTCATCATCAAAATGTAGATTAAAAGCAGAAATGATCTAGATAGCTTTTCTAGAATAAAGTAGTCGTTGATGTTAAATCTTAGCAGACACAGGTTGTATGTAGCTCAATGGTAGGATACTTGTTTAGCGCGTTCAGGGCCTGGATTTGAGCCACAGCACCATGCAAACCACACACGCACACATGCTGTCATCACCACCACTACTACCACTACAGTAAAAATGGGAGCACAGGACACAAGTGATTAAAAAATATATTAATGGCTATGTTTTACAGATGTATTCTCTGAGCCAAATGATAACATCTGAAATGAAGGCTTTTAAAGCTTTTTTTTCTTGGGGCTGTTTAGATGAGTCATTTCTGGGTCCCACTGTGCCAAAATCTGCTTTGAGAACATTTATAACTTAGGAGAAACCTCCTTTAATGCAGTTCCAGATGGTGACATTTTTCTCCTCTACCTCCAAGGTTCATGTTTTATCCGCACGGACCAGCTAGATGGTGAGACAGACTGGAAGCTGAAGGTGGCGGTGAGCTGCACGCAACGGCTGCCAGCCCTAGGGGTGAGCTCCGTGGGATGAAGCTCTTTGTTTTGTAGCAATCATATCTAGGGGATAAGATCTGTTGATGTCAGCTGACTAATTAAACACATTAAGCCTTTGATTTGTCATTTTCTTAGTCCTCAAGATCATTAAAAATGATAGTTTTCTAGTACAAAGCCTATTTTAGGTAGTTTTGAATGTTCCTACTGATATCACACTTACACTGTCTATATTTTTATCTGTTTTAAAATTCCTCAGTTAAGTAATCAGTAAAGCCCTGACAGACAGGTGAGTCTGTTGCTGGGAACTGGCTGCTCACCTGGTAGCAGGGTAAAGTATTCTGGGAGAATAGAATTCAGACCCTGACTTAGCCTGGTCCTTGAGCCTGCAGCTTTTCCTTCTGAGGACAGAAGACTTTGATCTGGAAGAAGTGAGTGCTGCTGTGTTTTTTATGCTGAGGGAAGGGGAGAGATAGTTTCAGACCACAGCTTAACAGTTGCTGAGTGGGTCCCCACCACCTAGGAAGGCTGCAGGGAGGTTAGAGAGAACAGCATCAGAGATTTTGTGGATTCAGTGATTTCTAAAGCAGCTCTCATAGATGTCAGAAATCTCTAATGCTAGTATACCTGTTCTTCCCCCTTCCTCGCTTACATTGTTTTAATAAGTACAGTTATAATAGTTGGTGTTTATATTTTTGTTTTTATTTATATAGCACCAGTCTGAATACAAGAAGCTTTGTCTTACGTGATTTACCTGTCCTTCTGTGGCCAAGAGGATTGAGATTGTCATGAGAAAAAGGGCTTGGGGAGGGCAACTGACTGTTCAGCTAATGAGCTGACACAGCAGGGCTCCCTCCTCTGTGTGTCAGACTCTGGAAGTTAAATGGCCTGAACTTGGGCAACTTCTGCTTTTTTTGGATATTTTAGTGTTCCCTGTATTCAAGGTAGTTTCTAAGTTAAGGTTCATTTCATATGTATATTCTGTCTTTGTATCTTTGACAAAACCACTTGGACCCTAACCAGATTTCCTTATTCCTTCCTGTGTGATTTATTGTCCCATGGTCACTGACACGGCCTCCTCTTCCTTGATTTTTACCCTAGCACTTTAAAACTGGAAAACACTTTTTACCTCTGGTGCCAGAAAGATGAGTCTGAGCTCTGTGTGAGCACATGCAGTTTCTGATCTTGGGTTGGAATTACGCTTTGCAGTTCATCATCCAGATTCCGGTGCTCTGTTATAGTGGGAAAGAGAGAAACTTTCCATTATTAACTTAGCTGTAAAATATAAACATCGAGAGAAGGCATGCAAATAATGCCATTCTCCTTTAATTAAATTCTTAGATAGAATTATGGGGTAATATAATCTTAACAGTTTTATATTTATCATCTTAAGCCATCAAAGAATTCTGGCCAAGCATATATACTTAGGTATACATTATCAGTACAAATTGTCTTCTAGAAGATTTACCATAAAATATAGATGAAAGATCTTGACTGGGCAGAGAATGCAGATAGTTCATTGCTTTAATTTTGATTATTTCAAGACTAGACTGCTTCACCATTTGTGTTCTAGAAGTCCTACTTGGCTGTTCAATTTCCTGACCTTTGCCTTTTCATGTTGGTGTGTCATTGCAAAGTTTGTGATCCTTGTGTGTACAGTATCCTCTAAACTGATAGACCAAATGAATAAAAATGTGCATCCTACCTTCACTTTTCCTTTTTTTAATTTTTATATAGCATATATTTTTTCTGTTGTTCTTTTTTTAACATTTATTTATTTCTTCAAGTTATCTCAATCACAGTCCCCTCCCTTCTCTTCCTTCCCAGTCCCACCCTCCTATCCTCTTCCTCCTCTCCTATCCACCTTTTTTTGTTGTTTTTTAATTTGAGGTGTATCTTTTTTACCCCCAACATCTCCCCCTTTTAGTACAATAAAAGACTTTTTCTTATAACAATAAATACAGTACAAAACAATAAGAACAATTAGGCAGCAGTTATGAAAATTATAAGGTATAACATACATTCCCAATGTCCAGTCCACTTGTATTTGGCAACTAATAATAATATTCTATTATCTATTCATCTCGATGAGTTTAAAGTTCCATATCTAACTCAGTTTCCATCCTAATTTGCATTACCAATTTAAAGACATCTTCTTAGACCTAGAACATGTTTTATTCTCAAAAGTTTGTTGTTTAAATTTTTTCCAAACAATATATTTTGATATATTTTGATTGTATTTTCCCCTTTTCTTAAATCCTCCTAAATTCTCCCTACCTTTCTACCCTCCCAGTTCATGTTCCTCCTCCTTTCTCTCTTAAAACACCCAAAATTAAAACTAAACAAACAAAAAACTAATAAGAGAAAAAACAAGACTAAAAGCTCGCAAATTACCCCCCACAAGGGAGAAAAAGCAAAACAAAAAACAATGCACAGTATATTTGGTGTTGACCAACTACTTCTGGGACTTATGAGGCTTGCCCAGTGACAAAGTCTGAAGAGAACTGATTCTTTCTTACCTTTCCATCAGGGATTAATTACAAATGGCTTCTTGGCTAAGGGTGGGCTCCGTGATCACTTGCACTCTGTTGGAATTCTGTTTTGAGCCTGTGCAGGCCTTGCACACGCTGTTAGTTTCTGTGAGCACATATATTTATCAGTCCTGCTGTATCTGGAATCCACTGTTTTCCTTGGCGTCATCCACCACCTCTTGCTCTTACAGTCTTTATAACTCCTTTTCACATAGTTCCCTGAGCCTTCAGGGGAGGGGCTTGATGAAAACATTTTGTTTAAGACTGAGTGCACCAAACTTTCTTACTCTCTGCACATTGTCCAGTTGGGAGTCTCTGTTAATTATCATTTACTGCAAGAAGAGACTTTTCTGATGTGATTTTATCACGCCACTGATTTATGGGTATAACGATATGTCATTAGGAGTCTTTATTATTATGTTCCTTTAGCACAGTAATAGTAGCAGTTTTTCCCCACTAGTCTCAGTGTTTGGCTACTTTCAACCATGTCATGAAACCAAAACTTTGCTAACAAATATATTTACTAATAACTATAAATACCTATTATTTAACAACTAGCCCTAATAATAGCTATAAACATTTGTATCAAGCTGGTGGGGCCTGGTGGGGCCTGGCAGACCTGGCTGGCCTGGCTAGCCTTAGCTGAAGGCCTGACTGCACGGATGATAAGGCCTGAGACCAAGGGGGCCCTTTTCTCCAATATTTAAATACATCAAGACCTTTTAATATTGCAATGCTTAGATCTTAGCTGGGTAGACTCTCAACTAGCTCATCTAAATTAATTTGACCACCTAGTCCCAACCAGCCATGTGGCTTGCTGTACCTTCCAGGCTCTTAGACACATCTCTCCACTTCCCTGACTCCTGGCAGAAAGAGAGCTTCCTCTGTCTCTTCCCAGGGTTCCTTTCTTCCTCCCAGGAAGTCCCACCTTCCTATTCTCTCTCTGCCTAGCTAATTGGCCATTAGTTACTTTTTATTTTCCAATCAGAAAATGCCTCAGAAAGACAGTAACCCCATCTCAGAGCATTGAAATCAGCTTTTGAAAACCACGCATAAACCCTTTCTCCAACAGTGTCTAACACTTAAATCCAATAAAAATGTGGTTTGTTACTCCCATAATATTTACACCACTATTGTACCACTGTGTCTCACTGGCAGGTTGTTGTTATAGGTCACAGGGTTTGTACATGGGTGATATTGCTGATTAATTTTCTCCTCCAGTAGCATGCAGAGGCACCTTGCAGCACCATGAGTGTGAGGAGTAAAGCTTCTTGCTGAGCATCAGCACACTTCCTCCATGATTGATGACCTAAATAAGTGGTGGTTTCAGCAGTGGGTCTTACTGTCAGGGTGTGGAAAATAACCGATAGCCTGTGATGGTTAAACCTGTGTTTGACCCTTGGCACCCACATAAAAAGCCAGGCATGTACTTACCATCCATGTGTCAGGAAGGCAGAAGCAGGCATAGCCCTTGAGTTCAACTTAGAAACACTCTCAAAAAAAACCCCAAGATGTACTAAGGAACAACAGTAAGTTTTGACCTCCACATACATGCCCTCTCCCCATCCCACTGAAAACAAAACGTGTAATGAAACACTTCTTCCTCACCCTGCAGTTGGGGGCAGGAGATGTATTCTACTTTCTGTCTGGCTATAGTACTCAGTTATTCATGGATGTTCTTGATCATGTTAAGGACATTTTTCCTAGTCTGTTTTGCTCAGAAACTTGGTAACTGTATGTGAGGGGTCCCAGTTAAGAAACTGCAGACATGACTGCTCTATGATATGGTTAAGATTTTTATGGTAGTTATGAAGAGAGAGAACAGCCAGAGACTTATAGAAGAATCAGGAGCAGAGAGAAAAAGAAGTAGACTGAACATTGCCAACAGACTGGATGTGGCCAGGGCTAGGGAAGCAGGAGAGAGGGAGAGAATAGTGGAGATGCAAGAGATAGAGAATAGAACTTAGCAAGAGAGAATAAAAGTGCAAATAAGAGACAGAATAGTGAGAATAGCTAGCTTATAAGAAGGATGAGTAGCTGCAGGGAGAAAAACCCATGAGCTGGAGGGAATTTAGGGTGGGGCAGAGGTGAGAAAGGTTAGGGTGCTTGCTTGGACTTTGAAATGGATAACAGGTACTTGTGATACTGAGGGAGTCTGGAGGCCTGCATGGGCTTTGATGTGCAACTACAGGTAGCCATGTCCTAGAATTCTTCCAGAGGTAAGGAAAGTGACTTCTTTTTGCAGGTGGGAACCTGTTTCACAAGTTCATGAGGAATGCTGGCTTTAATCTAACCTCCAGAAATCCTCCTATATATCAGTTTTAGCTCATTTCTGAATAGTTGGGCAGCCTGAGGCCTAATAGTGACAAATTGGTGTTTCATTTTTTTCAGAGGCTTTTTTGTATCTTTCTATAATCCTATATTTTTTTCTCCTTTATTAACATATTAATACATAATATTGCCTGCCTTTATACTGGCTTTGTTGTCATGCTACCCACTAAATGGAATAAATCCCACTTTCTCCCATTGGATATCTTTTTCATATATGGTAGCATTTGACTTTTGTGTATTTGCCTGGGCTGAGGGGGAGTACATTGTATGCACACATATATCAAAGGATATTGATTTGTGCTGGTTTTGTTTAATGTCTTTTGTTTGGTATCAGGGGCTGTACTGCCTCATGAAATGTTTTATGGAGTCTTTTTGCATTTAAATAGTTGGCATCAGGTAAGTGCTGCTGCTTTTTTATATGTGAACAGATTTGCCTCTGAAACGATCTAGTCCCAGTTTACCTTTCTGGAAAGTATTGAATTAGTCATTGAATGTCTTTCCTAAATATAGAGCCGATTGGATCTTCCATCAGTTCATGATGTCTAATTCTAGTGATTTCATTCTCTCTGTCATTTTTGGGTATGTCTCTATTTGAAAAATTTAGTCCTTGTCACAGACAGATAACACTTTCTTGCTTTGCATGTCTAGTGGTGTTTTATTTGTTTTGTTTATTTCTTTTTTTTTGTAATGCTGGATATTATAAAAGTTATAGCCAATGCTGAGAAATTCTTTATTTCCTTCAGGGCCTCTTATCTACATTTTGGTTCAAAAACTTACAGATCAATTTAGACTTGTCAGGATTATTCTTAGTGTTCTCAGAAGGGAGTTCCTTTGTGCTGTAATGATGGTTTAATCCCACTGCTGGGACAAACTCCTCGTGGGATCTAAACTCCTCGTGGGATCTAAACTCCTCCTCCCTTGCTTGGAAGTACTCTCTCAGAACCTGACCGCCTCAGAGCTCTGCAGCTTCTAAAGACTGTGTAGATTGGAGGTTAACAGAGCGCCTGGCCAGATGGTTTCTACCTTACTTGCTTACTGTTGCCGTGGGTAACCCACTCCAGTGGAGTCTTCTGCAGACTTCTACAGCTCTTTATCCCTCCACCTCATCCCCAGCAACTGCAAGTACCCTCCTCACAGATTTTCTAAGCTCTGGTCTCTGGATCAGAGCCTGCCTCCATGTTCGACATCTCCTGTCCTGTGAATTGATGCTTCATGACAGGAATGGGCTGACAAAGGGCACACAGCTGTATGTCCGTGCTCCCTGGGGTCATTGCGTCCCTGTCTGAATATGGCTGCTTCCTGTATTTAATCCACTTTTACAGTGTTTTCAGTGAGAAAGCAGTTTTCATATTAGTCAATTCAACACCGCTTAGAGAAGTTCATTAATCTTTGATGAGAAGTAAGTAGACTTAAATGAGATGCATACTACTGCTAATTATATCTAAATTGAAAACAACCATTTGTTAATGGAGGCTTGGCTTGTTCAAAGGGGTACTACACCTGCAAGAAGCTTGACTTGCCCAGACCATGTAGCCTCTCCTGTCAGAGGGCCTCGTCTCTGTTCTCCCCTCCCTCAGACGCTGCTGAGCCTTCTTTCTTAGGGGTCACTCCTCCAGAAAAAATAGAACAGGGTAAATTTTTCCTGACTGTAACAGCAATATGTCCCTTGAAAATGCCCTGAATAATAAAATGGAAGAAACTCCCTCACAGTTTTCCCTCAGCACTGGGTGCCATGAAAATATCACACAAATTCTCCTGGACACACATTGCATATATACTATTTTCCCAGAAGGATATTTAAGTAACAGTATATTTTAATTTAAGGTTTTACAAATGTTCTGAATTTTTATCGTCCATTTTTGAGATAGAGTTTCACTGTGTAGCTTAGGCTGCCCTTAAACTTGAAATACTGCCCTCCCCTCCCCCCCCCGGCCCCCAAGTGCTAGGATCATAGACATGCACTATCATGTCTGGTGTATGACATGCTTTACAGGAATTTTCTTATGTTTTAGCCAGGCCTATAAGCTCAGCCACAGAGTGAGCTCAAGGCCAACTAGGCTACTTATTATGAGATCTGTCTCAAAAGGAGAAGTGAAAAGTGGCCTGGGGATAAAGCAGTGTTAGAGTGCTTACTGTACTTCCCTAGCACCCTACATGCACGTCCTGGTCTCAGTTAATTCACAGTACTCCCAACCACCAGTAAAAATGCGTGTTTTGAATTGATATGTACATTTAATATTTGTGTGTGTCTGATGTTTGAATATGTAGTTTATTACATGGCTGACTAGTATTTTGAAGTGTTTTTTAAGTAGATACTGCTCTGGTCTATGACATAGCTTAGACTCTGTCCACTGTTATAGTTTATATTATTTTGAAGCAGTTTCTATCTTCCATACTAAACTTCTATACAAAAACACAGCTCTCACTTCAAAGATAATAAGACATAAGTTATTTTCTGGAGCTGAAACTGAGTGAGCATGGCCTAGGAGCTTAGATTCAGTCCACCTAAATTCTATGTTCTGTTCTAGTAAGAGTTTTTCATGAATTTTAAAAACATTTTACACTTATTTTGTGTGTCTGTGTTTGTGTGGGCATATGTGTGCTGCAGTGCACATGTAGGAGGTCAGAGGACAGTTGTGTGGTACTAATTCTCTCCTTCTACCATGTAGGTTGCAGGGATCAAATTGAGGTCATTAAAATAGTGCCTTTTCCCACTAAGCCATCTTACTGACTGACCCTCAAAGAAGGTTTTCCTTCCTTCCTTCCTTTTCATCATAAATCAAGGCACTTTTAATACATTGATGGAAATATCAGGTAGTTACTTGGGTTTAAACATGAGGATATCTGTTATAGCACAGATGTTATCTGATGGTCAGCTGTGGAGCTTGTGAAAGTTAGTGGCTTGTCTGTTAGTGCATTTACAGATGATTTACCCAATGATCACAACTCACTTGTCAGTGTTAGGTGGTCAGCGAATGACTGTTAAAGGGGGTCAAAGGTAACTCAAGATCATTGGCTCTGAACCTTCCACATTAGTTGGAAAGCAACATAATCACAGATGTTCTAACCAGTCAGTCTGTCAGCATTAATTTTGGGTGAAATTCTGAGTGAGAAATCAAAAATAATCAACTAAGCCTTGCTATCCACCAGTACTGTGTCCTGAACAAACCATTGTGTTACAAACTTAAAATTGTTTTCAGTTGGTTATAAGGTTTCCAGTCCTCATTCACAGGGACCTGTTCCTCTTCCCTAGACCTTGGCCCAGTGCATGCTGCAAAGAAGACCCTTCAGTCTGTGTTTTCACTGCTAGCTTCATCATATCAGTTGTTGTATATTAATATGTTTAGATGTGTTCCGGTGGACACTAGCATGTTTTCCCTTAATGCTACTTTCCTGACAGCTCTTATTTGTCATTTTAATCACTTCAAGTGCCTGCCAGTAGGTGGAGTCAGGAGGGTTGTTAGCATTTATAATGCTGCACTTACTGAAGTGTTCTAGACTGGTCCCCACAGATGATGAAGCCCATCAGGCAGTTGAGTCCTTAGCCACCTGTTTGCTTCAGAGTGACAGCCAATCAGCCTCCTCCCAAGCTCACCAGGGCAGTCCTTTCTTTCCTTTTCTTTCAGGACTTTTCCATGCTCACCCTCAGTTCCAGTGTTTTCTATTTTTACTTTATTTTTTATATTTGAAAGTCAGGTTGTGTTGTAATCTTAAATGTAATACAGTTATCTTCTTAGTCTCTTTCATAGTTTATTAAAATGAATAAGTTTGGGCAAGTGAGAAGGCTAACAAGGATGCTTGAAGCTACCAAACCTTCTGCCCTAAAGTCCCCCTGTACTCCACATGGTAGAAACTGAGAACTGACTCCCACCCAGAGTTTTCAGATGCCTACACTTGTGCTGTGACATGTGTATCCTGGTGTACACAAGACAATGGAAAAAAATGAAAAGGAGAATAAATTTCATTAGGAAGGTACTTGAAAGCCTGTGCTGGGGTTAATATTGCTCTTTCTTGGTCACACGTTACCCCTTGTGTTATTTCCTTACTAGGGTATCTGTAGGAAACAGAAACAGATTTTAAAAACTGCCAAGGGGGTGATGACTCCACTTTCTCTGTCTTTCCCCTCAAACGTCCTTCAAGAACCATGGGGTGCATGGTCAGTAGACAGCTTTGGAATGGCTACACTAAGTGAGAATTTCATTTGGTTTTACTAAGCGTAACAAAAGAAAATGCAGAATTTGAAAGAAAAGCGAAACTTAGAATATGCTGTTTGTATTTCAACTCAAGCAGTTCTGGAAGAGCAGATTAGCAGTTGAAGAGGGTCTGGTGAAGGCGAAGGACCGTAGAGGAGAGTAGGGGCCACAACTTGGGCCCCAAGTCAGCTCCAGCCCCCTGTTCTTTATAAACCAATTCAAAGAGCCAGGTTAAAAGTGAAAGCTAGCTCTGCCAAGACAGGGTAGGTAAGTCCTTCATAACCCCTGCTCTACAATCAATGTCTGTCAGAGAAACGGGGCCAAATGACTGAAGATCGATGCTGTAATGTATGGAGAGAAAATGGGAACTGTCCAGGCAGCCACTGGTATGTCATTTCTTAGTTTGGGAAGCTGCAGGCCCTGTACTTCCTATAAAATCAGATATATTATCCTTCTCAGGTCTCTGAGGTGGTTGAAGAACAGATAGCTAGAGTCTCATAGTTAAATTTTGAGTTGCTTAGAAGTCAAGAGAGTGTTATAGATCTAAGAAGATACTTTTAAAATTGTGTTGCAAGTTAGTATGAATGTTGAGTCAGATACAGAACTTTAAACTCATGGAGATGGTTAGATAGTGGAATGTTAAAGTCAGGTACCAAATACATATGGACTGGACATTGGTACTATACGCTAAGCCATATAACCTTCATAACTGTGGCCTAATTACCTCTGTTGTTTTGTATTGTATTTATTATTATAAGAGAAAGAGCCATTTGTTGGACTGAAAGGGGAAACTGTAGGGGGAGATAAGATATACCTTAAACTTAAAAGAAAAAAAAAAAGGGAAGAGGATGGGGGGTTGAGGGTGGGAGGGTGGGACTGGAGTGGGGAGTAGGGAGAGGACTGCGATTGAGATGTAACTTGAAGAAATAAAAAATAAAGAAAAAAAAGTGGAAAGCAGAAAAGGGACATTTTAAATGTGGCCACATTGGGAAGAGGGACAGGGTGATCCAGGAAACCCCTCCAGTCATCTTTGGGGTTCTGAAGCAAGGTAAAAGTTTCAGTAGAGGGTACCAGATAGACACACATCTAAGCAGTCCCCCTGAAGGTGTGGGCCAACCTACCATGGTTGACACAGCACTGTCTGGGTGTTGATTGGTCTGACAAGCTGTTAAAACTGTTTGAAATCCTCCTCTGGCCGACTGACACTCCTAGGGAAATTCCCATTTCTTTGGTGTCTTTTGTTTCAACTTTGACAATCTGGCCTAGAGACACTAGTGTCTCTGTCTTCCTTTCTGCCAAGCCCTGTAGAGGTGGAAGAGGATGAAAATAGAGATAAATAAGGGAGCTGGAGAACTGTAGTGGTAGAGGAGAATACAGGTGAGGGGTGGAAGTGGAGGTGGAGATGCAGGAAGGTAGAAGTGAGGGAATGGAGATGGGAGTGGGTGAGGGCAGGAGGACAGTGGCTACTTGGAGGTAATGGGAGTGTTGTATGTCTTGACTGTGATGATAAGCACAGCTGTAGATGTATATCAAAACATTTCATTTTATAGTTCAATTATGTGTAGTGTATACATAAAATTATGTGCTACTAAAACAGTGTGAAAAAAAGTAGAATACTATTTTCTGTCTGTGACTTCTTTTTTTTTTAAACACCATAGGAAGTTATGCTTTAAACTGTTCTCTTTATTTTTATTAATGGGAAATATACATGTTTATATTTAAAAGTTTTTAAAGATGGATATATTTCATAGAATGCAGTATTTAAATTTTTTGTTTTGTTTCTCGAAACAGGGTTTCTCTGTGTAGCCCAGGCTATCCTGGACTCACTTTGGAGACCAGGCTAGCCTCGAACTCACAGAGATCCATCTGCCTCTACCTCCCAAGTGCTGGGATTAAAAGCGTACACTACCACACCCAGCATAATGCAGTATTTAAAGATGTATATGTTTCATATAATACTATTTTCAAATTGTATGCCTAATTATGGCTTGATAGGAAATATGAATAATTATTTGAGTGAAAATTTTGTGTAATTAAATCATTTTAATTTTTATTTGGTCATAAACTAACAAGAATATTTCCCAGAAAAGGACTGACCTTCCTGTGCATGGACCTTCGTAAGGGTAGACATACTATTCTTTTCCATAGAACAGAAAGCTCTGACTTCATTGTGGACAGGCAGTTTAGTTTCTCATCATTTTATAGCTTACAGTGCCATAGCTGTCACATCACTGGTGATATCCTCCCAGCTCCTGGCAGTGGGTGCAGTGTAGTGAACTTGCTTGTGCTAGTGCTAGAGCTGGTTTTCTTTTTTTTTTTTTAATAATTTATTTTTTATTTCTTCAAGTTACATCTCAATCACAATCCTCTCCCTACTCCCCCCTCCTGTCCCACTCTTCCACCCTCTTCCCCCTCAACGCCCTGATCCTCTACCTTTTTTTTCTTTTTTTTTTTTAGTTTAAGGTATATCTTTTTCCCCCCAACAGCTCCCCCTTTCAGTTCAACAAATGGCTCTTTCTCTTATAACAATAAATACAATACAAAACAACAGAAATAAATAGGCCACAATTATGAGAGTTATATGGCTTAGCATACATTCCCAATGTCCAGTCCATATGTATTTGGCACCTGACTTTAACATTCTACTATCTAACCATCTCCATGAGTTTAAAGTTCTATATCTAACTCAGCTTTCATACTAACTTGCATCACAATTTTAAAAACATCTTCTTAGATCCAGAACACCCTCTTGATTCCTAAACAACTCATAATTTAACTATGAGACTCTAGCTATCTATTCTTCAACCACCTCAGAGACCTGAGAGGGATAGAGCTGGTTTTCTTTTCTGTTTCAGTTGAGCCGTTAGTGTGGTTAGAGCATGGGGCTTGTGGAGTCCTGTGACCGAGGCTGCTCTTCAATCCCACATGTGGTTTCTGCGTGCTGCTGCCATGCTGGCAAAACAGTTTCCAGACACTGTAGACATTTGGGAAATATGCTTCTGGCTTTTGTGATCAAGCAAATTTATTAACAACCATGAGGCCTCAGGAATTTTCAATAAATCATGACTTGCTGATTTATTTCAAAAAGATCCATATAGCAGTAAACAATACCATTTACATTTAATTAGTTTTATTGAACAAGAGGCAATTTTATTTGTAATGAAACACATGTTATGATTAAGGATGTATTTTAATGACCTTTAAGTAATGCGAACAAATGTTGCCCTTGACCTAATAGCAGAGGCTTCCCTACATTATTGAAAACTTCAGAATGATTTTTAAATTATCATGAAACGCTTCGAATGACACTCTCATTATTGTGCCATTATTCAGTCATTTGATGTCTAATATACCAAATGAAAGCATTCTTGTAAATGCTCGTGTGTGTGTGGAAATGAGGGTTGTTGCTAGCTTGCTCTTTATTTCCCTGTATCAGAAGGTGGTGTGTGGTATGGAAGTTTCATGTGTTGAAAGTTACTGGGACCATGTTTGTTCAGGCATAAGACTGATGCTCATTTTTATTTCTATATTCCAGGACCTTTTTTCTATCAGTGCCTATGTTTGTGCTCAGAAGCCACAACAGGATATTCATAGTTTTGAAGGAACATTTACCAGGGTAAGGTAAACAGTTGGTTAATATAAAGATTTTCACTATTTGTAGAAGTTGAAAGTAGTAGACCTTTGTTTAGAAGGAATAATTCAGTCTGGAATAGATTCTAGATTCACACAGGCTCTAAAGCATGAAACAAAAGCTGTAAAGTGTGTTAAGTTCTTAGATGTTCTCATGCAACATCTGTGTCTGTCTGTGGAAACATTCAGTGCAGGCTCCCTTGCTTGTAACACATGTACTGTTGACAAAATCCTGCTCCCATAGGACAGGAGCCAGAAAAATAGTACAGTGAAGCTCATTCCATCTTGGCTTCAGGTAATGCTTGATAATTGTGTTGTGCCCAGCATTTCTAGCTTCTTATTACTGAGGAGGATATAAATACATATTTATATGGACTCACATGCATTTATGCATTCCTTTACTTCTTCTATATGTGCATTTTGTTTTATATACTTGTTAGTATGGAGATTTGGCAAAGCTTGAAGCCCCATTTGCTCATGACTTTTAGAAATAGAAGAAGTAAATACTTATTTTAACAGCTTATAACTATAATTATATTTTTTAATAAGGGACTTTATTACATGACTATATTTTATATTGGAGCATGGTTGGCATGCTTGTTACTTTGTCATATGCAAAATTAGCTAGTGATCATTATCACTTGCAAAACTATCTGCAGATATTGAATTATTTGACAGCTAATATACAGGTTCAGCGTCCACAGGGGAGATGGATATCATTTTGTAGCTGGTTATTATTATGTGTACTGCAGAGCTACATGCCAAGATGTACATGGAAACATGGGAAGAAGCATGTGGACATGCTTTATGGTCCTTCTGTGCTTTTTAAAAAATATTATGAAAAAACTCACATTCTTGTAAGACATATTTTAACATGTAAGAAAAATTGCTACAAATAAATGTCTTAATACAAGAAATTAATCCAATCTTCATTACAGATCTTAAGTACTATTTGCATTCTTCTTTTTCTTTACCTCTTTCTCTTTCTTTTCTACTTTGTATTGCTTATGGTTCCTAAATGTTGGAAATATTTGCCAGACAGTTTTTTGTAAACTTCAAGGTCAGAGTAAGGGTAGGCTGTTCAGAATCCTGGAAGAGTGAGTTTCCTGTTGTGGGTAGAGATATTGGAGCAGGAATGTAGCCAGACCCAGTGGAGGAAGCTCTGTGAGAGCCTTCAGCTTAGAAGTGGTGATGCTGGTGAGTGGAAGAGGTTACTTTAGATTTCCTGTTACCTTAGGATGAGTATAGCCATGTAACTTTATGTTCTTACAGACCATAACACCTGCCAATGAGATGTGGGTAGGGACCACTCTTCAGTTTGATAATTCCTCACATTTCTATCTCTTGAAGTGGGCTAAACTCCAAAGTAGCAGAGTCAATCTCAGTCTATGGGGGTTGGGGAGGTCATCCTGGGACACTGATATTAGAGAGGCCTTGTTCCCTGAAGAGGGCCTTTTTTTCAGATAGGATTACATGTCCTCTGGGTGGATTTGGTGAGTATCGCTCCCTAATCACCAAGGGACTTTTGGAAAGTACCATGATATCTATTTGGGAAACTGGCAGAAGTGGCCTACTTAAAGTGTCTCTAGGAAGCATAGTGAAAAAGGGAAATTGACTGTTCTGAAACATTGTATCACTCAGGAGAGTCATCCCCACAGCAACCCCAACAGAATGACTCTGTACTTCCTAGATGATGTGTTATAAAGGTGCCTTGTGCACTGAGAACAAGTTCCAGTTCCCATCATGAGAATGGACTCCTCTAGTACCATTCTGTATCTGGTTCAAGGAAACAACACATTATTATGAACAGAAATAACCTGTATACTGCATATAAAAGAAGAAATGGAAAGATCAGGGAAGCAAATTAAAACTTGGAGGCAGAGGAACATTTAAATAGCTCTTAACTATCAGTGAAGGAGACAGGGTGGAGCTGCACCTTCCGCTCTAGTGGCTTCATCTGTCTCTCCTGTGCTAGAAACTGTGTGGGGAAAACTCACCAGGGTCACTGAGACTTCCTTGGCACTTACAGTGCAAGGTGACTGGTCAAGTCATAGATGACCTCTTATAGCAAGTGTGTACAGCAGGGTACAATTCAGGGCATTGCATATTTTTTTTAATGCCCAAAATAAAGTTGTTTTATTTTTTTAAAAACAGTTTCATTGTTTACATTCATTCATGACACTGTTACATAAAGACAGTTTCATATAAGTAGATAATGTACATTGTGGAATTTACACATAACAGTTGACATATGGAAAAAAATGTTTAACACACTGAAGAAGTAATCATCTCCAATATAAAACAAAAAACTTTAAAGCACCAAAAGTAAAATGAATCTTCTCAATGCAAAAAAGATTGACAAAATTCTGCAACTTGCTCTAACACTGGAAAGGATTCTCTTACCTGGTTCTCTCTGGTCAAGTGGGTTGCTTTTAAAACAAGTTGTTTTTTGAGCATTCTTTTTTTTTAATAATTTATTTTTTATTTCTTCAAGTTACATCTCAATC
>CAJQZJ010004760.1:11060487-11077107 GCA_907164525.1 Lophiomys imhausi
TATTCCTATTATTCTGAGATTCCGTCTTTTCATTGTGTCCTTGATTTCCTGAAGGTTTTGTGTCAGGACTTTTTTAGATTTGACATTTTCTTTGACAGATGTATCCATTTCTTCAATTTTATCCTCTGAGCCTGAAATTCTTTCTTCCATCTCTTGTATTCTGTTGGTGATGCTAGTGTCTGTAGTTCTATTTCTTTTCTTAAGGTTTTCCAGTTCTATGGATGTCTCACATTGGATTTTCTTCATTGCTTCAACTTCCCTTCTCAGGTCTTCCATTCCTTTAAGCGCTTTATTCATTTCTATCACCTCCTTTGCAGTACTTTGTTGTTGCTTTCTGAGGTATTTGATTTCCTCCCTTAGGCCTTCTATTATTAATATAAGCATAGGATTAAGGTCATTTTCCTTTGCTTCAATTGTGTTCGGCTGTCCAGAGTTGTCTGTAGCATTATTGCTAGGATCTGGAGACATCCTATTGTTTTGGTTTTTTTTTTTTTTACCATGTTCTTGAGCTGACCTTTTGTCATCAGATGGACCCAGGTGTTATCTGTTTGTTTCTTTTGTTACCTGACCTTGGTGCTCAGGAAAACTCCCTGCCCTGGTGGTTGGCTGATCCTGAGATCCTGGTGTTTACCTCCAGATGGCGGGCAGATTCCTGTAATAGACTGACTGGCTCTAGGAGAGGAGGGTGGCTGCTGCTCTCCTCAACTGCTTGTGACCCAATTGGACCAATATAGAGGGGATTGGAGTGGGGAGAGGGCTAGCCTCTGAAGACCTGGGAGCTGACAGGTCTCCTCAGAAAGGCAGGTAGAGCTGTGGTTGGGTCTGTGTTCTCCTCTCACTGACCCAGTCGTTCTGGCTCCCCAGCTGGGCTGACTATGCAGGCAGGGAGCTCCACCCACAACAGATGCCGGCCTCAGTGTGCCTGTTGCTGACTGCCTCAGATGCTTGGGTGCTAGGGTGAGTGACCCACCCGCCCCAGTATTTGTGGAGAACACAATGTCGCGGACTCTGTTTGCAGGCAGTCTTGGCTCCTAATTGCTTTGCTGTGACTGGGTTAGGTCTCTGCCTCTCCGCTACACTGTGCCACCATGTTGGAAACTCTGGAAAAAAATAATCTCACTTACCTTTGCTCTTGTGGTGCGGCTGGAGTGCAGGTTGGATATCAGGCAGACAGGCGGGGCCGCTGGTCTGTGGCTGGAGCCGTGGGCTGGATCTGCTCCTGGGCTAGATCTCTAGCCAGAGCTCCTGTCCAGACTGGTGACGTAGCTGGCTGATCTCAGGGTTGTGTTCCCGGGAACTGCGTGGGCTGTTTTACCTGGTGACCGGTCTCAATGTTCGCTGTGGGAATTCAGACACCGTCTGAGTTTCACTGTAGGCTAGGGGACCTCACATTCACTCCACAATGACTAATCTCATTCACCTACTACTCAGATGCACTGCTCTATGGTCGGCGCCATCTTGGATCTCCTCCATTGCATATTTTTATAAAATGGAATGCTAGATATTATTTATGACCACAGTATAGATTTAGAAAAAATAAATAAGAATTAGACTACCACAATAGCTCCAGGCACTTGGAACTTAAATTTAGAAACTTCTTAATAATTTGTGTTCAGATGTAAGTGATCCACATGCAAATTTACAGAGTAAGGACTGTCAGACTGTGCACGAAGGGACTCTAGTACATGGTGTCGGTAAGAAAGCACATTAAAGCCAGCTACAGTGTAAAAGTAGAAAGAAAGAGAAGTATGCCGTAGGCTAGCACTAAGTAAAGCTGATGTTGCTTATGGCAGGGTCACACAAAGTTGCTTTTGGAGGGTAATGAGGAAAGGGTTAACTTACTGTCAGTACATACAAACACGTAAGCATTTGTGTGATAACAGAGCTTTGAAATGCATGAAGCCAGCACTTAGGACTGTAGGAGAAATGGACAGATTCTTAATGGTAATTGGAAATTTCGATACCCTCTTCTTAATAATTAATTGAACAGGTATAAAAAAATCAGTTGGACCATAATAGCCTTGAAGATTTTCTTTGAGGTTGATCAATCTGATAGCTATTGAAGATGCCATTCAACAGTAGAATGTGAAATATATTTTTGTATATGTGGGAAATTTCTCAGAATAGGTCAAAGAAATCTTAGTTCTATAACCACAGTGTAGTTAAATTAGAAATAATAAATATTTCTTGGAAATTGCCAATTTTTCAGTAATAATACATCTTAAATAGTTTGTATATTAATGGTTAAAAGAGAAATTAAAAATGGTTTCACTACTGGAAGAAATCATTTATAATCATGAACTACTGTCTTAAGAGTTTTTTGCTTTGAAAAAGTTTTATTTTGGAAAGTTGATACATTTGGGTAAACAAAGATAAGAATTTGGACATCAAAAATAAGTATAAACACTGTTCAAAAGTCATATAAAGAATTATGAGAAAGTAAAGGTAGCTTACGTTGGGGCCATATGGCTAACCTCCATTAAGAAAGTTGATCCAGAAAGGAATGGCATTCTGATACATGTTACATAATGAGTGAGACTTGTGGACATTAAGTAAATTAAGTTATCCAGAAAGAACAACTGCGTTATGATTCTGCTTGTAAGTGGTGACTAGGGTAATGGGATTCATAGAAAGTAGAATGGTAGGCCACAGATATGCTGTTTAATAGGGACAGAGTTTCGATTTTATAAGATGAGGTGG
This sequence comes from Lophiomys imhausi, assembly GCA_907164525.1. NCBI lineage: Eukaryota > Metazoa > Chordata > Mammalia > Rodentia > Muridae > Lophiomys > Lophiomys imhausi. The sequence continues at coordinate 11,063,188 of CAJQZJ010004760.1, forward strand.
TTAGGAGTGGTGATCACACAACACAGTGCACGGTTTAATGCTGGGCAGGTAAAGCCTGGTTAGGGCGACAGACTTTATGTTGTGGGTATTTACCTTCCTTAAAAAAGAAAGCCTGAAAGACAAAAACACCTGAAGGATGCAGTGAGGACTAGAGTTTCATTTGAAGACATAGGCACAGAACAGACTGAAATGTAAACATTCCTAGTTTTGGTTATGAGCCTAGCCTTTAATAGCCGAGACATCTCTCCAGCCTGCAGAGCATTTGCAAATACATCTCTTGATGTGGGGAGTAAGAGAAGCAGTATGAGTTTTGCTTGCACGAACATCTCTCCTGAGGAGGCTCATGATGCTGCTGAGTAGTGAGCTCCGAAGTTGCTGATTGTGCATTTCAGCGTGAGCTCCTTGGAGGGAGGCCTCATATGAGGACCATGGGTGACCTTCAGCAGGCATCAAAACCCATGACTGTACGCCTTGCTTCTCACTCATTCAGAGTCCTCTTACTTTTTCTTCTCTCTCTCTCTCTCTCTCTCTCTCTCTCTCTCTCTCTCTCTCTGTCTAAGTCTTCTAATCTGTTTTCAGCTTGTTTCTTATGTCCGGAAGGATTGTCAAAGTTCCATTATTTCCATAAGGCCATCAGGTAGTCTTTCCAAAATCTGAAGGCAGGTGTCCCTGAGTTCATCCACTGGGAACTTCATCCCCAGCATTAGGGCATGGGACCTTTAAGAGCTGATTAGGTCACGGTGGTGCCTCATGACACATGGTTGGTGCTGTTATGGAAAGGGTATGGTCATCATAGGAGTGTATTCTTGAACAAAGGAAGAGTTCAGCTCCCTTCCTTCCTCCCCATCATACTGTGATCTTGATGCTTGTTGCTTCCTGTCATGCAGCCTGAAGGATCTTGCCTCTGGTCACAACCATGAGCCACAGATATACTGCTGTTGTTTATACATTCTCAGCCTGTGAGATTGTCACAGCAACAGAAAACAGACTAAGACCTGGACCTGTGTGCAGGCAGCACTCTTCCCTTCCTTATGTATAGTCAGAGGGATGTGGCGGATTGTGAATATTCTGTATTAAAACAGTTGCAAGTGCTGCTTGTTGTGCACACTGATGATGGGGTGGATTCCAAGGGAGACCCTAATATGAAGAAAAGCAGAACAACTCTTTCAGGCTCTGGGTAAATTTTGGCATGCCTTTGCCTTGCATGGCCTACGGTCATGTCTGAGGAGTACACATCAGGTAAATGGCCTTGTAGTGCCCACATTTGACATTTTTAACCAGTTTGGTTTTCTCACTTTAAATATATCAGTCTAGAATTTTAGATTATTATAAGATGAAAATATTTTTGTGTGCATTTTTCAAGTACAAAGAAAAAACATATTGAGTAGCGTTATAATTAGAAATTGAAATGTAATCAGAAATGTTGAACGTTGTTTTAAAAGTGGTACTTTTTTGGATTTTACATTTTCTTTGACAGGTGTATCAATTTCTTCAGTTTTATCCTGTGCTTGAGATTCTTTCTTCCATCTCTTGTATTCTGTTGGTGATGCTTGTGTCTGTAGTTCCTTTTCTTTTTCTAAAGTTTTCCAGTTCCATGATGTCTCAGCTTGTGTTTTCTTTATTGCTTTAACTTCCGTTTTCAGGTTTTTCATTCCTCTAAAAGCTTGATTCATTTCCATCACCTCTTTTACTGTATTTTGTTGTTCTCTGAAGTATTTGATTTCCTCCCTTAAGACAATTATTAACATAAGCATAGGATTAAGGTCATTTTCCTTTGTTTCAGTTGTGTTAGGATTTCCAGGGTTTTTGGTAGCATTATAGCTAGATTCATATTGCTTTGGTGTTTTGTTTTGTTATGTTTTTAAAGTTGTGTTCTTGTGCTGGCCTTTAGTCATCTGGTTGACCCTGGTGTTGTCTGGCTGTTTCTGATGCCAATTGGCCTTGGTGCTCAGGAAAAACCCCCTGTTCTGGAGTCTGAGTGATCCTGAGATCCTGGTGTCCACCTCCAGATGATGGGTAGATTCCTTTCCTCTTGTGGTCCGTTTTTTAACTTCGTAAGTACAGTATAAAGGAGAAGCTAACCCTGCTACGGCCACTTTAGAGACTGAATTAGGAATTGGAGCACATCACTCTGAGCTTGCTGTGGTAATGGGTACATTGTGCATTTTGTTGCCTCTGTGTACTCTAACATAGTCATGCATGCTGTGAGTGGTTCTGTGTCTGCCTTCCTCCTACAGTGTGGGGCAGCCTGGCTGCACTGTGTTTTGTGTGCTAGAAGTGGTTCCTACCATTGCCCCAGAGCCTTCAAGAAAGACATAAGCGTTACCCCGGATAGCTGGGGTTAGAAGTGCATGAGTGCTTTTGTCGTCCTTCACTCAATGCTTCCGTGTATTCCTACTGTGCATTCTCTGCCTTAGCTCCTAGACAAGCCACAAAACACCCAGCTCTGTCAGATCCTTGTCCTATCTCAACATTCCTCTTTCCAAAGCAGAGCTCCTCTGTCCATTGCCCAGGGCTCACTGTTGAGGGACCAGCCTGGTCCTGGATCATTTGATATTCTCTCCCTCCTTGTGCATTTTTAAAGGCTATATGATCCTAAGGAAAAAGAAACCAAAAGTGAAAGTGGTTTAGAAATTCATTTCTCTCTTCCCAGTCTTTATTATGTCCACACGAAGTTGGTAAAGAACTTTAGAATAGTACTATATTATGGATTTGATATACTTAACCCTTAGAGGCTGTCAGTCCTGTGATGAATTGGCAGGAAAATCTGGAGATTGGGTGTTCTTGCATACCTTGTTAGAAATAGATCAAATGGCTATAGAAAATTAATGGGGGCCAGGCGGTGGTGGCGCATGCCTTTAATCCCAGCACTTGGGAGGCAGAGGCAGGCGGATCTTTGTGAGTTCGAGGCCAGCCTGGTCTACAAAGCGAGTCCAGGACAGCCAGAGATATTCAGAGAAACCCTGTCTCGAAAAACCAAAAGAAAAAAAAGAAAATTAATGGGAAAACGAACTTACATTTCTAAAATTCAGTTGCAAAGAATTTTATTTCCAGCTCACAAAGTTTTATAAGCTGGTTATCCACTTTAACTCCCATCTGTCTTGGAGAGTTTGACATAAGGGGGAAATATTATGACAAATGGTACGCACATATGAAAATTTTTTGATAATTTTTTTGCAGGAAGCATTAAGAAGAGGTTTTTGTCTTGTTGCTAACTTATTTTTTGAGACAGAGTCTTGTTATAACCCTGCCTGGTCTAAAGTTTGCTGTATAGAACAGGCCGTCCCTCAGACTTTTGGAGTTCCTTATGCCTGTGCTTTCTGATGGCTGAAAGAGTTTTAAAGGAATGAAATGAATTTCAGTTGTGCTCAAGGGGTAAATAAAAGATGCCATCTGTAGGTAGGATGTGCTGAAGTGAGCTTATTTGTACTTCTCAGTGGGTGTGTTTGCAGGACCTGCTTTGCAGGCCCAGCCCAGGTACCACACACAAAGCAATGCTGCACTTTCAGGCATAGCACTTTGAATCCTACCTACACATGGCGTTCAGTGAGATAGCTTAGTGACTGCCACTGGCCTTGTGTGGGCTGTCACACTTGTGGACTCATGGTGCCTGTGGAAGTTAGAGAGTTCCTCTTCATTTTCTAGTTATTAACGTATTAATTGGTTATGTTCTGGTTCTACTTGTGGAGGGCAAAGGTTAACCCTGTAGTTGTTTAGGTTATGGTCCTTAGGTGACAAATAAAGTTGTAAATTGTTATGATATAATAGAAACAGTACAATTAGAGAATAATTTTTTTAAATGATAAATATACAGTTTAGAAAGCATCTGGTTGGCCTGGAGAAATGACTCAGCAGTTAAAAGCACTGGCTGCTCTTCCAGAGGTCCGGAGTTCAATCCCCAGCAACCACATGGTGGCTCACCACCATCCACAGTGTGATCTGATGCCCCTCTTCTGGTTTAGGTGTGCATGCAGACAGAGCACTCATATATATATATATATATGAATTTTAAAGATTTATATATATAAATTAAAAAAAGAAAGTATCTAGTTTTGTATTCTGTTAATAAAACTCCTAGACCAACATAGAACTGAAGTGTATACCATATTGGCTATGTAATAGAGAGTATCTAGATTTCTCAAAGTACTTATAGTTATACTCTCTAAATGATTCAGAAGTCGGTCATTTCAGTTTAGTCATAATGTGGAAAATCAATGTGACGTCAAGGTGACTTGTGTTTTCTAAAAGTTGATTCTTTTGTTCTATAAGCCTGTAAAAATAAAGGGAAAACCTAAGTTTCCTTAGGTAACTGTTATTACCTTTTTACCTTGAAGAGCTATTTCAGTTCTCAACAGGAGAGAAAAGGAGTTTATTCTTGGCATTGTCCACAGAAGACAGTGTAAGAAAATATGAAGCAGTTCCTGCAGTGTCCGTGTATTTTGAAGACTAGTGATGATGTGAGGGTCTCATGTAGGAGCTTAATAAACAGTTTATCACCCTTGTTATAACGAATCATATACAATGATTAAAGCATAAAGATGTCTATAGCTCTACCATCCTTAAAAACACTATATATAGCCGGGCATGGTGGCTCACGCCTTTAATCCCAGCACCTGGGAGGTGGAGGCAGGCGGATCTCTGTGAGTTCAAGGCCAACCTGGTCTACAAAGTGAGTCCAGGACAGCCAGGGCTTCACTAAGAAACACTGTCTCGAAAAACCAAAACAAAAAACAAAACAGCAAACAAAAAAACCTACTAATATAACTCATGACTCTTAAGTTTTCCCCTCAGTAAACATGAACATTGATATTATTGGGTTAAAATAAGACCCAGCTTTATCACATGAAGGCATTGACTGGTCCAGGCAGAACAATTGCCTCGAGTGTGTGGAGCCCCGTGTTTGATTTCCATATTTGTGAATAGTGTGACCACGGCATACGTAAACTAAACAGCATTCTGTGTTTTTGGAAAAGTTCTTTTTTAAGCTTCAGCCACCCTCCCCACCCCACCCCCCACACTCATGAGGATCCACATATCTTTAAAGCATACTTATTTTTTTAACGTTTATTTATTTATTACTTCAAGTTACATCTCCATTACCACCTCCTCCCTCTACCCCCTCTTCCACCCATCCTACCCCTCCAGTGTAGGGTACCTCCGTGTATCAGCCCCCCCTCAGTTCATTAGTCACATGAGGTCTAAGAGCTTCCTCTTGCACAGGGGGGCATACATGGCAGTTCCATTAGGGTGGAGTGTCCCACTAACAGGTAACCAAGTCCATGTTCCTATTTTTTTTGGGTTTATTGATTGTTGGATAGTTAACCTGTACTATATGGCATACTTATATTTTAAACATGTCCTGATATGATGGCTTTCATAGTCACAAACCCAAGACACAGGGCAAGTGTTCAGGTTAGAGTGCTGTCTTCTTTAGGTACTGGAGGTGGTGGATACTAGGGATTGTACAATTTGAAGGCACAAGCCTGAACTCAGTTGCAGAAAGGCAGTAGGTCTCATACTTTCTGGTCTTCTGTGAGATGCACACAAGGAACCTGTGGGACAAACAAACTTTTTACTTTGTAAATGTTGACAGTACTGGGAGTATTTTGGAGTAGTAATATGAGTTTAGGTTCTGGGCCTTATAAGTAGATCAGAGAATTGTATATCAAGCATATTCATGTTGTTAGCAAATGGCTGAAAAAGATACCATTTGAAGATGGCTTGCTAAATTAATGGAGAAGACATATTCATAGCTCAAAACTATTTTCTTTCCACATTTGATTTGTTATTTTGAAATGTATGTTGATAGCAAACTGTCAAGTTATAATAAAGATTCTATGAAAGTTATTGGTTTAAGGACAAATTTTGATATTCAAGACAATGTGAGGTTCTTTTTGTCCTGTGCAGACACTGTGGTCTGTGCTGCAATGTGTATTTTCTTCCTTGAATCACTGCAAGGTACAGATCTTTGGGCTTTTATGATCCTGTACTCCAGGAAGGCCCCCATAACCACAGTATAGACAGTGGCCTTACATTAAGATGAAATCCTCAGCTTGTATGTTTTGTCTCTGAATATCAGCATGAAACATGTAAACATAAAATTAAACTGTATATACTACTATTATTGCTATTTGGATATATTTGATGTTCATATATATAAAATTAGCAATAAACCACTTGTTTTCCAATTCTGCATAATGAAAAATATCTAACGTCATATTTTAAAAGGGGGATTTAAAAGAGGTGATCTCTTTCTCCTATGTGGATTGCTAATCATCTAAGAGGCATTTTCTCTTATTCATGAGCATATTTGTATTTTAATGAATAGTTTTTGTCCTTGGCAAAAATTAGAGAGAGGAAATTCTACCAGGTTAGTTTATTTGTGGTTATATCAGTGCTAATATTAGAATTTTTAAATGATTTATTTTTATTATTTTAATTATGTGTGGGGGGTTATATGCACATGAATGTAAGTACCCACAAGGTCAGAGGTGTCGGATTCCCTTGGAGTTGGGGTAACAGGCAGTTGTGAGCCACCTGATGTGGGTGCTGGGAATCGAACACAGGTCCTCAGAAGAGCAGAAGTTCTGTTAACCACAGACGGAGCCATCTCTCCAGCTCTAACATTAGTTCTTTAACTTTTCTAGAAAGTATTGCTTAAACCATGTTTTTTCTTTTAAAGATATTTTAGTCTATTCTCTAAAAATAATTGACATACCATGAGTGCTGAAAACTTAAAATTATGTATTGTAAATGTAAGCATTAAAAATAAGTGTTTATACCTGGATCAATCAAATTGTAATCTTAGGTTTTTATATTCACCCTAAACTTTGTATTTATAATCAGTGGGTACAGAAGAGGAGCATGTCTCCTTTCTAATGCTGTAGATACCCGGAATGTGAATAGAACATTGCTAATTCTCCAGTTTTGTTTTGTTTTCTCCCTTAACAGGAAGACAGTGATCCTCCCATTCATGAAAGTCTCAGTATAGAAAACACATTGTGGGCAAGCACCATTGTTGCGTCAGGTAAGAGAGAAGTTCCCCCTCAAGCACGAATCTCACAGACAAAGGATGTTAATGATGCCCACACTCTAACACAGCTTTTTTAAACTTCCCCGAGATATTTAGAGATGGCTGGTGGAGAAGCCAGGAGATAATCTTGAGAGTTTGTGGGGAGGCTGGGCTACTGTTCACCCATGGCTGAGCAAGGCCAGAAGCATGAGGTGGTACAACCATTGTGGTGGAGCACAGAATACTTTTCTGTTCGACATGTGTTGCTTGGTGCATAGCAGTGTGCTTTCAGGGATATCTCAGGCAGGCTGGGGAGGCTCGTGGTAATTTCTGGTGGTTCTTAGCTACCTTTTGTCTAGCTGAAAAAACCTAAAAGAGATTGGCTGGGGAAACTGTAGGAGAGTAAAGGTTTAAATGGAGCCAGACAGGCCAGTAGAGAGAGAACTGTCCAGGGCTTTGGAAGCACACCAGATTCTGAATGCTTTTTGAGGGAAATTAGAAGAGTGTGGAATATTGCTAGTTAGTGATTAAAAAGGAAGTTACCTTAAGTTCACCGTTCTGCAGATAATGTTCTATGAGGTGTATTAGAAGTGCAGTTAACCACCTGTCAGAGGTCGGTTGGTATCAATGATGAGGGCATCTCAGAAGAAACTAATCATAATCTCAAGGAAGGAACCTAGCATGAATCTCAGTGTCAGGAAGCACAGGAAAAGGATGCTAAGGGAACCTGGGACCTCAGAATGCTAACGAGGACGCGAGATTGTCTGTCTCCTTGGTATAACAGAGCTGTACTAGCCCTTCTTCTCTAGAACCTGCCCATTCACTCAGTGGGTTTGGGAAAGATGCCAGTTTTCCTTCCATGCTGCTGATAGAGTCTGGAATGAAATGGCAATGGAACGTTTAATAAGCAGCTATGATGGGTAGGAAAGATGCTAAGAAAATGGTCAAGGGCCAGGCATGGTGGCACACTCCTTTAATCCCAGCACTTGGGAGGCAGAGACAGGCAAATCTCTGTGAGTTCAAGGCCAACCTGGTCTGCAGAGTGATTTCCAGAATAACCAGGGCTACACAGAGAAACCCTGTCTCAAAAAAAAACCTGAAAGAAAAAAGAAAGAAAAGAAAATGGTCCAGATAATTTCACCTATACTGAGTACCACATCCTATGAAAGTTGTGTGAGCCAAGAACCTTACAGACATAGTTTAGACTTATCTGCAGAAGAGATGCTTAAAAATGGGTTAAAGACACACATGTGTGGCCAGACGGTGGCGCACCTTTAATCCCAGCACTTGGGAAGCAGAGGCAGGTGGATCTCTGTGAATTCAAGGCCAGCCTGGTCTGCGGACAGCTTCAGGACAGCTAGCACTAAAAAGAGAAACCTTGTCTTGAATAAACAAAAAAGAAGGAAGAAATGAAGGAAGGGGGGAAGGGGAAGGGAAAAAGGGAAAGGGAGGGGAAAAAGGGAAGGGAAGGAAGGGAAAAAGGAAAGGGAAGGAAGGAGGAAAGGGAAAGGAAAGGAGAGGAGAGGAAAGGAAAAAGAGGAGAGGAAAAAGGAAAGGAGAGGGGAGAGAAAGAGAAAGAAAGGAAAGAGTAAAGGAGAGAGAGAAGGGGAGGAAGGAAGGGAGGGAGGGAGAAAGAAAGAAAGAAAGAGAGGATAGTTGTAGGAGTATTCCCATCCAAAGACAGCTGAGAGAAGGCCTAATACTGAGAGGAAACAGTCTGCTGAAGAAGGCTAAGGTACCAGTGTGCCTGTCCCCATATATGCATGTGCACAAGTGTGTGTGTGCGCGAATGTGCGTCTGTATATGTTTGTGTATGTTGTGCGAGAGGGATGTTAGGCAGGAATGTAGTTCTGTGTCCTTTGTTTAAATAGGTTCTGTTTACACCAGAATCCTAGAGTACTACAGATATTCACCCATTAGAAATAAAATATGAAAATTTTATCATAATGCTTTTCACATTTTAAAAACAAGTATGGAGGCAGATTGTGACAGTCCTGAAGGTGTTCACTTCTGTGAGGTGTTTCATGTTTCGATATGACATATAATTGTAAAATGTAGGTAGAGAAGCAAAGATGTTTCTCCATGAAGATCTCAGAGGGAGAAATGCTGGGTCCTCTACTCTGGGGACCACAGGCTCAGGGTCTTTGAAGTCACCTTAGGAAGAGCTCACAGCATCCTTGGAAGCCCTCACCTGCCCTCAGACTTTCCTGACCCTTACAGACAGATGAGCCCCATCGCTGATCAGTGAGGTGATGCCACTGTTGCTTGTGCTCCTTGAATAAAGGGTACCCCTGAGTGCCCATGTGCCTGGCACAGAACTGTACAGCATTCCCACCAGGGTTTGATGCAGGCAGGGTCTCTGAGCACACCATCAGTTTATAAGAGAACATCTGCAATATGGAGCATGTAAGGCCTGTTTTTCCAGAATTTTAAATTTTCTGTCATTAATTGTATTATTTATAATGTTAAATTCAGACTCATGAAGGGATTGAAAGATTATCTGTTTAAAATAAATATTACTTCATGCTTTGTTTCTGTTTTAAATATGTATTAGACTGTTAATACCAAACCCCAGTACTATTGATTTGTGATCTCTTTCCTCAGAGATAGAAGCAGCATGAGCTTAAGGCTTCTGAGATGTCCCATAGGATTCCCTGGACGTAGTTTTTCTCTTCCCTTTAGATTTCAGAATGACTTTGATACGCAGTAGCTGCTACTTGAGTACTTGTGCAGCAGAACCACTAACATGGGCTTCATACAGTCTGCTTCCCCTAGCACTGGGTTCCCTGGGTGCTTGACCCTCCAGAGGATGCTCTAGAGCGGGGTTCTCAGCCTCCCTAATGCCGCAGGCATGTTGACCCCCCAACTATAAAGTTGTTTTCATTGCTACTTCACAACTGTGATTTGGCTACTGTTATTAATCGTAAGTATTTTTGGAGATAGAGGTTTGCCAAAGGGGTTGCAAACCACTGGCTGAAAACCACTTTTTAGAATATCCACTCAGAAAAGAATATCAGTATGCCTTTCATGTTCACTTAGGTCTAGACATTTAAAAATATGTGCATTTTCTTTCATTTCAAGTCGTTTAAAGGATGTTTATTTTTATTTAAAAACTTAGGGCCTAAGGAGTGTGGCAGGTCGAAGACTTTCATGAATAAGCTGAGGGGTCTTGTCGCTTCTGTAACCAATCACCAGTTTAGAATTCTTTTTAACTGAATTGAGAATGGCACCTTTTAAAAAATGTATTACAGTTACATCACTCCTCCTTCCCTTTGTTCCCTCTAAGCCTTTCCATGTATGTATTCCCCTTCCCCTTTCAGATTCATGTCCTTTTTCTTTATTGTTGTTGCACATATATTTATGTGTGTGTTGTACATACATACATAGATGAAATATGTATGTTCCTAAATACAAACACAACCTGCTTATTTATTATTCATATAATATTACTTGTATGTGTATGTTTTCAAGGGCTGACCATTTGGTGTTGGGTAACTAATTGGTGTGTTCTTTTCGAGGGAGGACTGACTTCTTCCACTCTCAGCATTCTTTAATTGCCTGCAGTTCTTTGTCTAGGGTTTAGGCCTTATGAACCTTCCCACTAGCATGTCTATTGATGGTATCATCCTTGTTTAGCTCATGTTTAGGCGGCCATATTGGTGGGACTTCATGGCTTTTTTTTTGATTTTTTTTTTAATAATTTATTTTTTATTTCTTCAAGTTACATCTCAATCACAATCCCCTCCCTACTCCTCCCTCCAGTCCCACCCTTCCACCCTCCTCCCCCTCAGCCCCACCATCCTCTTCCCTTTTTTTTTTTTTTTTTTTTTAGTTTAAGGTATTTATTTTTCCCCCCAACAGCTCTCCCTTTCAGTCCAAGTAATGGTTCTTTTTCTTATAACTATAAATACAATACAAAACAACAGAAATAAATAGGCCACGATTATAAGAGTTATATGGCTTAGCATACGTTCCCAATGTCCAGTCCATATGTATTTGGCACCTGACTTTAACATTCTACTATCTAACCATCTCCATGAGTTTAAAGTTCTATATCTAACTCAGCTTTCATACTAACTTGCCTCATAATTTTAAAAATATCTTCTTAGATCCAGTGGCTACAGAGATTACACAAACTTGATAGCAGCTTAAATTTTGGTTTTTTTTGTAGAGGTATTCGGCTTTTTTTTTTTTAAAGCTGTATATCTTTCCTGTGTCCCATGGTGTACCGAGCCGACTTTTACTAATTTGTATTACATTATCATACATTCTGATTTATTTTACTATATTTAATACCTCTACCTCCCTTTCACCCTTTGTTCCTCCCAACCCCCCCAACACTAAGTGGAAGAGAAAGAAGGTCAGAAGGAGAATGAACTTAGGTCTCTTTATGCTACTTCCTGTTGATTAGGGTTATTGGGTTCTTTGGGAGTAATACCAGACTCAGTAGAAGTCCAGCAAACCAGGAGACAGCAGCAGGAAGAACAAGCAGCAGTTTGAGGGAGCACCAGCAGCCAGGAGAGCAGCAACCACTTTCTTCTTTGTAGCCTTTTCTCCTACTTCTTTGTAGAGCCCCCTTCTCGGGGCTCTGACTTTTTATCACTTTCTCAAAGTCCTCTGAGTTAAACTTGCTCAGCTGGCTAGCCATGCCCCTGCTAGCTCATGAAGCAGCCAATACTTTATACCTGTGTCTTAAGCAGCCTCACACCTGGGATTAAACAAACATTCTCATAATTGGTTATTTTAATAAACTCATACCACACCAAGGCCTCACATGTAATAGGTATTGTGCCATGTTGTTCCATTTCTAGGCCCAGAGTAGCTCTTAGAATGAAGTTATTTCTGATCTTCTCCCCTGTCACCAAGTTTTAAGTATGGGACTAGGACCTCAAGTTCCACAGACAGATAAGGTATCAGGTGACTTAAGAGAGACTGCCTTATGCTGTTCAGTACAGACTGAGGGAATACTGTTCCTTTAAAAAGCAGGTCAGCTTCTCACATGGAGTTGCCCTGAAGCTAAAAGCAAACCTTCTAAAACAATGTGTGAGAATGTATGTGCACAGATTGGACAGTGCTCATTCTCTACCCTCTAGAGCATGGTGTAGCATGTTTTCAGATTGGGGCTTCCAGGAGTGGTTGAAGCATTATAGAAAACACATAAACTGAAAACAAACATTTGGAAACATAGACACATGGTATAGTTTACTAGTACTTTTTTAAAATGAGGGCATGTTTTCTTTTTCGTGGCCTTTAATTTGTTTTCTGGTAATACATTTTTATTGTGTAAATAGCAGTTATGGCAGCAAATTTTCAAAATAAAGTCCTGTTTTCTATGTATGGTTTGATATATCCCTGCTCTAGTCATGCATAGGTCATTAAGAATTAGTATTTGAGAGGGAAAAGATCACAATCTGGTGGGAAGTCACTCCAATTTATCAACCACAAAAAGCTGTGTGGTTGAAGGTGTTGGCCATTCAGTAATGTTTGTCCACTTAAGAAGTAGCCAAGAAGAGGCTGCAATCCAGGATCAAGTACAGGAGTGGACATCCTGCAAAATGTGTCTGTGTCCTGCAGGGCTTTGTGTAAACAGCAGAGGTGAACATCAGAATCCTGTCCAGAACTTGCTGGGAGCCTGATAAGTTTTAAAGCCCACAATTTTGTGCCCCTGACCTAGGTGTAGGTGTTCGGGGCATCTCTCTCTATCCTTCTGGTAGACTCTGTTCCTGGTGCAGGTCTCTCTCCCTTTGTCTCTGGAGTCTACACACAGATGGGGTTCTTTCTTAGTGGTCTTTGTTGAGTTCCTGACCTTAGTCTAGTGCTGACTTCTCTAGGCTGTCTTGTCTGCTCTGATCAGTATGCACCTGGTGCTTGAATAACACAGAATTATGTCCTTTGTGCTACCTCTTTTCCTACGTGTTGGGCCAGCTTGTGAAGCTCCTTATCAGGGACCATCTGTAAAGACTGTTCCAGAGAGCCTCTGTCAACTGTACTCGGGTTCTGGCTGGTGACCATGATTCTAATGGCTTGTCTGTGTTTATAGTATTAACCAGGTTCAGGAAGCATTACCAACATTCGGTATACACTGCCTGACAGATCTTTTGTACACGCACAGAAGACACACTCACTAGCTGTTTTATTTTCTGGGTTTTTGTTTTGTTTTATTTGAGTAAGCATCCCACTTTGTGTTAGTTTAAAGCCATTAATCAGCTTCTTTAAAGGTTTAAGCTTGTCATTTTGCATCTATATGTAATTTTCTCTAGATTATCTAAAATTATTCTTAGTTTTTAAGTATTGGTTGTTGAGCAAATTCCACATGTTGTCACCTCTTGTTAAAAGGTGGCAACCAAAAATTTTGTAAAAGTCTGAGCATTTAAAATCAAAGAGAGTAGTCAGTTTGATTTGCTGGATTATATTTTGTGCTCCTACATGTTACATATTTGTATAAAGAATACCTTTCCTTTAAGTTTGATGCCATTAAAATTTTTTAGTTTTCATAGAAAAATTATTTGCTCTAAAATATAGCAACTATTAATTTGAATTGGTAGGGTATCTTATAAAATTTAGATATATGGATAGTAGGGAAGCTACAGTATAGCCAAAATATTAATAAACTGAGAACCTGAAATGCACGTATACTGTATCTGAAATTTGAAGTCATGCAGGTGGACCGAACACACAGTGGTCTTCTGACTCACCCCAAGAGGCCATCCAGTGTAGGGCCTGGTGTCTAGCTAGCACTCAATATGTCATGCTTATACTAACCCTGCTTGGGACAGTTGCATGTTTTTACAATTATTTCTAAAAATTTGTTATCCTTTATTTTATGTGCATTAGTGGGTTTTTTTGTTTGTTTATTTGAAGCCGAACTTTTAAGTTATTATTTAACACTTATTTATTACTAAATTCAC
>CAJQZJ010004760.1:11087107-11119232 GCA_907164525.1 Lophiomys imhausi
ATGTAATCCAATACAATCTTATTTTTGCACAATAAACAATGGTCAATACCACTTTAGCCAAATAAGCTACTAATTTTGTATCAATATACAAAGGTATAAGGGCATATTCAATAATCTGCCCCTTCTTCTTGGACCTTCCTGTGCTATGTCTATATCTCATTTTTCTCAAGCCCATGCACTCCTACATAGGAGAGGAAGAAGGATACAGAAAAGGAAAAGTAGGAATTCCCTGGGGCTAACCTCCAAAACCCATTAAGACAGGACCATTTATCAGCTTGTAGTCTCTTCCCCTACATATCAGAGTTTTCAGTTATCCTTCAAATAACCTAAAAGAAGGGTGGAGAAACACCTTCCCCATCCACTGGGCATGGGACGTCGCTCTCTTAAAGTGACTTCCTGCTGATTTGGGTCGTAGTAGACCTGTTTGGGGCCTGAACCCAAATGGGAAAAATGGTTAAAAATGTTAGTACACTCCTTTTATGTTCAGTTCTTCTGTTCTCAGCTGTTTAGATGACCTAAGGGGTTTGTAGGCAGAAGCTGATCTTGCAGGCTTCACTGAGGTTCCGGCTGGGGCATTGTGTAGAGCTGAACGGTCCCAGCGACACTGGATTGCAGTGGTGGTTGCAGGCCCCCGATGGAGACAGCTATTGAGGAAGTCTGCCAGGCAGAATCAACTGGGTCACTCGTCCTCCTTGGTGCCTGATTCTGCTCTCTGCTGAGGATTCCGCTGTCCAGCCGTCCCGGGCTCCCCTAATGGACGCTTCGATTCTCCAGGCGCCTCTCCAATGGGAGTTCCCGAACCCGGGTTTAGTGGCTTCCGTGTCTGTGAGAGATGGGGAGAGCCTTGCCCTGGGACTTTTAACAGTCCCTTGGGAGCTGTGAGTGTTCCGCGGGGGGGTGGGGGGTGGGGGGGGTGTCTAGCCCCTCCGGTTTTTGCACAGTGCCCAATAACTCTGTGTTTTTTATGGCTCTTTTTTCCCCCGCGTTCAAAATGCGTCAGTGTAGGTTGCCGCCATCTTGGCCCGCCCGATTTTCTCTTTTTATGGTAAGAAAACTCAGTATCACAGTGCTAATAATGCTCTCAGGATAAAGAACATCGATCAAGAAGATGAATACTCATCTCTCACAAGAACAAGCTTACTTAGTGCAGGCATCAAGGGTTCCTGAAAAATTCATAGTGTTACCTGGCCACTCTTACTGTTTGGTTTACATCCTGCCTTCATTATGGTGTACACATGTGAGAACCATGCAATTTTAGAATTCTTTTGGGCTCCTAAGATTAAACATGCTAAAGGAAGCCAGATGTGGTGGCATATGCCTTTAATCCCAGTACTCGGGAGGCAGAGGCAGATGGATCTCTGTGAGTTTAAGGGCAGCCTGGTCTACAAAGTGAGTCCAGGACAACAAAGGATACACCTGTCTTGAAAAATGAAATAAATAAATAAATAAAGCCACAGAAAAAAACAATATCGGCTTAATGATAAATAGTGAATCCTTTAGCAGATGGTGCAATAGCAGTGTTGACAAGGAACTTGGTCAGGGCTTAACACAATTCCCAAAAGGGCCAGGGATTAAAACCTAGCAACTTAGCTTTAACAGTGTTGAGCAGCTCATATGACAGTAATGTAGTCAGTGATAAACAAAGGCCTTGCATCATCCCATGTGCAAGAGTCTCAACTTATAACACCAACAGATGGACATTGGGTTTATTCAAGGCTATGAGCTAATAAGAGTAGGTTATCAGAAGAAGAGAACTGCAGCCTAGAAGATGACCAGCAGTAATAGGTCCAGGGAGCTGTGCAGACAGTGGCCAAGAGGCCTCCTGTGGCTGGTGAATATAAGACCTCTAAAAGCAAGGAACACTGAAAATTGTCACCCAGAGGTATGTCTGCCAAAGGAAGTAAGGCTGTCCTTGGTATTGAGGTGGAATACAGCCAGGAAAAAGAATTGTGGAATGGAGGTACAACGGTGTTTGAACTACAGCCTCATAGATGTTTTGAGGAGCCATCTTGTTTTTTCATCTCAAAATAAATGAATGTTTTCCAGCCATTGTTGCTAGCAAACAAGGGCATAGGTCTACCATTTCATAAATTTGCATTTATCCAGTTTTGTTATTCAAGGAGGCCTTTAAATCCTGCCCTTCTAATGGCTTAGAGACTTTGGCGGCATAAGTTTAACAGATATGTGGCTTGTTGACTGACAGGGAGATGAGATTTCCTTTCATAAAAGACTTAACGCTTTCTCCAAATTTGTCACCTCTGTGTGCTCCCACCTCTATTCCTCCCTTGGCACTTCATTGACACCTGGCAGCAGCATTTGGCTTTGTCCTCGGTTGTGGGTGTGGCTCTCTATCGGGTTTCTGTCTGAGTAAACTTAATTTTCAATGGCTGTGATAAAACACACTGACAAAGGTAAAATAAGGTAGAAGGGTCAGTTTGGCTCCCAGTTGTCATGGTGGAGAAGTGCTGGTGTCGGAGCTTGAGGCTCTGCAACCAACAGATAGAGAGAGCTGCTGGGCACCCTGTCTACAGTCCAGGATCCCCACTGCTGGGTGGTATCGCCCCAGTGCTCAGGTCCTCCTGCCTCAGTTAAGTCAGTCAAGGTGATCCCCCACAGGCTTGCTGAAAGGCCCGTCTCTCAAGTGGTTCAAGTCTGTGAAATTGACAGTTAATAAACCATCCTTGCCATAAAAGATGCTTTGTAATGTGTTCAAGCAGAGATTCAATGCACGTCTGTAGCTCTCAAAGAGACATAATGCACACCCACCAGGACCCAGAAAAGGTCATCCCTAGTGACCTTCCTTGGAGCTTTCTTTACTCACACCTCCCACCATCAACTCCCAACTCCCAGAGACATGTTAATCTGCCAGGCTCCAGCCTTAGTGAGGCTGTTCCAGTAGATCTCTTCTAGGCCTGGAAAGGCACCAACTCCCACTGACCTCCTTTCGCCCTAGACTTTAGAGTGCCAACTCTCCGACTTAGGCTAGAGTGTCTTTAAGGACTTGTTCACTGTTTTTATTGTTGTTTTTTGAAACAGGGTCTCTCTGTGTATTCCTGGCTGTCCTGGAACTTGCTCGGTAGACCAGGCTGGACTAGAACTCAGAGATCCACCTGCCTCTGTCTCTGAGTGCTGGGATTAAAGGAGTGTGCCACCATCACCCGGCAACTATTTGTGCCTTTTAAAACATCTGCAGTGTTGAACAGATGGACAGATGGATATTGAATATTCACCCAATTTTATTGATAGCTTCATAAATCTATTTTTAAACTTGCTATTTGCCTTATATATATCAAGCCAATATCTCATGCCTTTGGACAATTTCCCTTTTCTCTTTGTTTTGTCACCTTGTTGGTTTTTTTTTTTTTCCTAGTAGCTTAAAAATAAAAAGCCAATTCTACAAACTGGTATGGCTTGTGAGAACTAGGGAGAATAATCTGGCCACTCTGAGACCCAGGCTTGATTCTAGACACTCCTCGGCTCCTTTCTCTGTGATTGTGGATATCATGCATTTAGGCCCTAGATAAGTGTTTTATTGGTGTTAACTGTTAACAAATAGATAAGAAATGTCTAGCTGTTGGCCTTACTGTCCCTCCTTCTGTGGCATGGGCTTCTGTATGCCAGCAGCATGGCTGCCTGCGCCAACCCTATCCCCATGTGGGACCTGGAAATGCAAACTCTTGGTCTTCCAGACTTCCCAAGTCAGAAGCAGAGGGCCCCTGTGGTTGTGGTGCATGCTGGGGATGGTCTCTGCTCCAATGTCTGCCCTGGAAAGACTCTTGTTTCAGTTAGGGTGCTGGCTACCAGAGCGACTCTGACTAATACAGTACTCTAACTTAATGCTTTACTTCTCTTCTCAAAATTTGTTCTTGCACCCTAATGACAATGCAATTGGAAAACATATGCTTTATGCTTATTTCAGGAGGAGCTAAAAGTACAGCATTATCATCCAGATGGAGAGTTCTCTAACTTTTCTAGATGGAGGAAAATTGTCCCTTATCATAGGACTTACTAAGGCGATAGGCTCTGCTCATACTTGGAAGTCTTAAAACTTTGAACAGATAAAAAGTTTGTATTACTAAGCAACTTTACAATGAAATTTGGTGAAACTTTAAATTACAAGGACTACAACTTTAGTAATGGACTGCTTTATAAAACCTAGCCTTAGATGTATTTAATAAGATGATACTTGATTACATTTAAGAGGGAAAAATTCTTAGAGAAGGTTAAGGAAAATCAATCGTGACAGGTTGCCATTTTCATGCCGCTCATAATAATAAGTTGCTCAGAGCAAGAACATCAGGGATGAAATGATAATACAAATTGCTTCAAGCAGTTATTGTAATCCCTCGGGCATATTGATTTGTGTTTCTAATAAAAAGATGCTTTCAGATGTCTCATTGACAGAGAGACAGGTGACATGTGCCATTATGGGAATTAGAGCTGCCTCTCGTTATCTGGATTGTTGCAAGGCATTTTCAGACAATAGAACAAAATAGAGTCAACTGCAGTGTACATTCCCAGTTGAAATATCAAGGCAGTTTTGGAAAATGGCTTTTTATATTTTAAAAAGGACCATTTATTAATATTTAAGAGTCCTCTTGATCTATAGTAAAATATTACAATAGAATAGCTTTCTTTTGTCTTTCTTGTGGTTACATACCATCCCAAAACCCCTTTGTTTTTCTAATAGCTGCCTTCTTGAGTAATATTTTCCAATTTAATGTGTGCTGCTCTACTTCACCAGGAGCTACATAGGGAGAACATAGTGTTGTGGTCTGCCTCATGGATAGAGACTTAGATGTCTTTTTCATAACTGTTACTAATATTAACAAATCATAATGTTCCCAAGCCTCGTCAGGAAAATATTAGGCATCATCAAGCCAACTGTGAAGCCCTCTAGTAGCACATAGACAAGATGCAGTACACCTGTCAGGCCACACTGATACCCAGGCCACCAACACTGTGTTCAGCACACTGGCATCCAAAATAAAAGAGGGGGGGGGGTTGGGTTGTCATGGTCCCCTGCCAAAGTCCACTGGGGTGGAGTGCTGCTCTGTTGAGCATGCGTCCCTCTCTGCCTGCCTTCTGCTGCCTCCCTCATTCCCTTGTACTGCACAGAGCTAGACTGGCCCTGCCTAGCTACTTGAGGGAGTAGATAGCCTTTCCTTTTCACTGGGCCTAGGAGCCTACAGCACATAATGTTCTCTCTTAGCAGGAAGTGCAGGTGCGACAAGGTTTCTTCCTTATCACACTGAACTGCTGGCATGTTTATTGTTGCTCTGATGGCAAACAGTAGCCTCTACAGTATGCCATGAGCCTCTCTTCCCTCCTTCCATGCTTCTTCTCACTCTTACTGCCTCTCTAGGGAGGCTTGCTTTGTCTTAAGCTCACTCTTACTGCCTCTCTAGGGAGGCTTGCTTTGTCTTAAGCTTGTAGGGCCATGTAGCCACAGACTTGTGCAGACCCATGATTATTCTGCTCTGTCTGTTAGAGTTTCTTGGCTTGGACTATCCATTCATCCTGGTGTTTCTGGCACTCTGCACAGGCTAGCTCCTTAGTAAATGCTGATTGAAGATATGAGTCAGCCTGAGACAACTACTTAGTTACTTATCCCTGTCTTTCATAACGTTTTAAATGTCACGGAGGCAGGACCTGTGCTATGCACATTCTTATAACTCATGATCCTCACACAGCAAATAGAGAGTTAAATAAGAAATAAAAATGACTCTTGTGAACGTGATTTATAATAGTTGTGGAGGTGGTGACCATGGTGGTAGTATAGAGAATGGAATAGGGCACAAAGATGGCACTTGCTGCTGGGTACTAGGCTTTCCCTGTGTTTTCTTTTGTGGATTATGGTTTGCTCTTACTTGGGGAATTATGTAATCTGTTACTTTGTTGGATTAATGCTCATTTTCTCCTTTCTTTGGCCTATGGGCACCTTTTAAGCAGGTTCTGTGTTCTATTGCTATGAACCACCATTCTCAATATCTTCTGTTCTTCTGCTAAAAGATGTACCTGACTCATCTTGTAGTTTCTTTGTCCTAGCTCTGGGATCATCCTAAATTCCTTTAATCAAAGAATGGTATTTAGAAGTTAGGTTCTGGGAGTAGGGCATGGTTGTTGCTATTGAGATGTGCTGTTTCAGGCCCTTGTAGCAGACAGAATGGGGATCTGGTGGATGGATGAATAGATAGGTGAGTGAATGGATGGTTAAGTGGATGGGGGGGATGTGTACATGTATTTAAGTCTATTTCTTTATTGATGTTTACTGATTCTTATAAATAAATTCAGGCATACATCCAGTTGTAGTTCAAGTCTACAGGGATTCTTGTAGTTTCCTCTGTCTGTACAGTAATTTTCTTCCCTCACACTAGGAAACTGTCTGCTAATATCTTAATGTGCTTACATCCAATCTCTTTACTCTAACCAGCCTACATCTTAGTCCATTTGAGTTCCAATATCTTGTACCACTTTACCTTGCTTATTTTTCATTCCTTTATTGACCATTGCATAAATCAATGAAAGGTGTATTAGAAAGAGCCTATTGGTGAGTAAGTATATAATGGTGTTTGTCTTTGATGGGAAAAGCACGTAGGCCATGTGCTCATACACGCTCTCTAGTGTTGAGGATGCCATGTTGCCTGGTGAATGAGCGGTGATCTTGCACAGATGTGGAGACTGCTATACTGATAGATGAGTTAAGCAGAGCATAGGAGAGCATTCATCTTCCTGTGACAACCATGCATGGTCTCAGTACTCCAACCCTCCTGTGGGTGTCATGTCCCCTCTACCACCATCACACTGTTGTCATTATAAACTCAGAGGAAGGGACCACTCAGAGGTAAGCATGCTACCTTACCTCTGAGCAGATGACTACCTGTTGTATTTTTTTCTTGTACGGGACTAAAAGAAGCTCTACCTTAGACAGAGACTAATCCAAAGAGTGACTTTGTCTTTTACCTCTTTTCCTATATTTTGTACATAGTAATTAGACTATTATAGTCTGTTTGAGGTGTGACTTACTATGATGGCATCACACATACACGTTCTTTTAGACTACTGTTCTAAGTTAGGCAGCCTTAGTAATAATGGGCAGACTTAAGGAGCTAGGCCTAGAACTCAAACTTAGAGCATTTAAGCCACATAGCCAGATTTCTGTTAACTTTTCCATTGGTGCTGATGGGAAGTATATTTCTTGCATTGCAGTTGTGTTGGTAGCTTACACTAACTGTGTGACACAGACATGTAGCTGCTAAACTGCATTATGCGCACTTTTCCTTAACCCGCAAATAAAGACTTGGAAAATAGAAATGAAGCCCAGCACAAACGTAGCGTAGCTACCGAGAGTTCATTAACCTGTGGAAATGAGCAAGCTTATACGACACATTTTAGAGACAGATTTGTTTTGTTTTGGTTGAATATTTAGTCATTCAAGCAACAATTTTCTTAACTTAAAGTCAATAATTTGTTTTGTTATTACAATTACAAAAATTGTCTCATAGCCTTAAGATATAGACATGGTCTGAATCACACAGTGTAGAGAATAGAATTTTCATAATGGATCAATTTAATATGTTTTTAATTCCAAACAATATAAAGAAAAATGACTATTGTAAGTTTAATCTTGGTCTCAGATGATACATTTGCCTCTTGTTTTGGTAAAGGCAGATCATAGGATGCTCTGCCTCTTCCCAGCAGACGAAGCACACAGTCTCATCAGCAAGAGATGATGCTGAGTAGAGGAGGGCTAGACTCAAGTCTCTTTGCACTATTGGATCAGTGGTCAAACCTCTTCCAGTATACATTCCTGAATGGTGACCTTGTGGATTGCAAATCACAACAATTCTGGAGGTGATTTGTGTATCTAATTTACTAAAACAGCAACAAGCCAAGTAGGACAGGCATGGTGGTATATATACCTTTAATCCCAGCATTCTGGAAGCTGAGGCAGGCAGATCTCTGTAAATTTGAGGAGCCTGAGGTACAGGATTTGCAAAAGGTACGAACAATAGGCTGAAATCAAGGCAAGCATAAAAGCCACAATGAGGTATGGCAGGGTTTGTATTGAGAGCAGAGGAGGGGTTGAAATACCTTTGGCTAGCAAGTAAGGCTCCTAACAGAAAAATCACCAACATGCCTAGATAGATGAGTAGTCTATCCAGTAGATGGAGACTCAGAAAGGGTCAGGGTGCTAGTCTGGAACAGAGTCCTCTCGATGTGCTTCTTAGTAGGTTCTATGCAGTTGACAAAAGAATTAGCTTGTAGAGATCCCACACCCCACCTGAGAAGCAAAAAGGAAAGAGACTGGAGAGTAGCAGAATATTCAAGAAGTGTGGGACACTTAAAAAATAATGTGAGTATTGGAAATAAATGGAGAAGAAAGAATGGTGAAAGAAATTCTTGAAGTAGTAAGTCTGAGAACTTCGTGAAATTAATGAAAGCACCAACAAGAATCTCAAAAAGTGACATCCAGTAATACCATTTTCACATAGCAGAAAACTAGGAAGAACTGTGAAAGAAGACAGTAAAAAATCCTTGTCTGAAAGGGCGCTAATTTCAGGAGCAGAAGCATACTGCCATGCCTAGTCAAGTGGGGTGGAGTGTAGTCGTGTGTGTGACCCAGCTGCTTCCAGGAATTGAAATGATGAATAGGGAAGAGTAGAGCATAGGGAAGGTTTATCACTGAAAAGGGGAGAGACTGGGAATGGAGATGTGTAAGGGGCAGAGGGAGGGATGAGGAAGATAGCTCAGTTGGTAAAATGCTTATCGTACAAGCCTGGGGACCTGAAACTCATGTGAAAAGCTGAGTGTGTCAGCATGTGCTATAATCCCAGCACTGGGGACATAGAGACAGGCAAGATCCCCAGGAGCTCTCAGGCCAACCAGGCTCAGCTAATAGATGAGCTGCAGGACCAGACAGAAGAGATCTTCTGAGGAAGGACACCTGAGGCTGACCTGTGGCCCTCAAAGGCACATGTATAGAAAACACCAAATGATCTGTTTTTTGGTTTTTTTTTTTTTTAGTGTTTTATTTATTTTTCCTGTGTGTATGTGCACCAGCTATGTTCCTGCTGCCGGAGAGGCCAGACGGAAGGGTCTGAATTCCTAGAACTGGAATTACATATGGTCGTGAGCTGGTTGTTGGGAATCAAACCCCAGGTCCTCTGTAAGAACAGCCAGTGCTCTTGACCACAGAGCCATCTCTCCAGCCCCCAGTATCTTTATTTTTAAAGCACAATACAAGCAAAAAAAATTTTTTTTTTTTTTTTTTTTTTTTTGGTTTTTCGAGACAGGGTTTCTCTGAATATCTCTAGCTGTCCTGGACTCACTTTGTAGACCAGGCTGGCCTCGAACTCACAAAGATCCGCCTGCCTCTGCCTCCCAAGTGCTGGGATTAAAGGCGTGCGCCACCACCGCCCGGCTGCAAAAATATTTGTTAATTTTTTAAATTTATCAGCATCCTATTAACAGGAATTAGGTTCCTTTAACATGTCTTCTTGTTCAGTGCTTCTGTCCAGGTACTCTTCCCTGCCATGTTGAAGCTGTGGTGGCATCATTGTACTTCTTTCCTAGCTCACTGTTTCTAGTCATTAAAAAAAAATATTTTATTGCCCTATATAAGAGAGGGAGGAGGAATAGAGAGACCGGAGGGGTCAAGATCAACACATGAAGATCAACAGAACCAAACAATCTTGTCTCCTAGAGGCTTACAGAGACTGAAACGCTAACCAAAAGAAGAAAAAACCTTGACGTGACCTAGACCCTCCTGTGCAAATGTAGAGGATAGGCAACTTGATCCTCATACAGATCCCTTAGCAAGTGTGTGGGGGGCGGGGGGTGGTCTCACTCATGGACTTTGTTACCTGTTGGGCCCCAGCCTTCATGTAACTGATGAACCGAGGGGGACTGATATGTGGGGTCCCCTCACCTTGGAGAAGAAGGATAAGTGGGAGATGGGAGATGGGGCGAGAGGGGAGAAGTGAGGAGGAGGCTGTGATTGAGATATAACTTGAATTAATAAATAAATGTTAATTTTTTTCCATTGGCAACACAGATGTGCAAAAAAAAAATAACCATCAGCTTGGTGACTCTTCACAATAAGGCTGTAGAGAATCAGCCTGTTACCTTTTCCCAAGGTGACTACCATCCTTCCGTCTAAAGGAACAGTTATTTTGGCTTACTTTTAAGGTTTATAAAGATGGAGTTAAATGTGCATGCGTTTGTTTCTGTTTTTGTACTTTTTTTGCACAGTAGTATACATGTTGTATTTACATTATTGCAAGTCTATAACATGAGAAACCTCATGTCTGAGTGTGCTGGCTTAAGAATTATGTGGACCATCTTTTGCCCATTTCTCATTGAGTCTTAGTTATCTTGTACAGTTGTGTAGGATTCCTTAGGGCGCCCTTCTCTTCTGCTTTGTTGCTTGTTTCCTTTTCATTGAGTGAGCTACAGCCTTAGTTCTAATATGACCAGTGGATCAGGCTTTTCCTTTTATAGCTGCAGGGGTCTTCCTGACGCAGGTCCTGAAGACATTCCTTTATTTAAATGACCTGCTCAGTAAGCTCTCTGACCACCTGGCATTGTTTTGTATGTTGTGTGAACAGGGATCAGGCTACTTCTTACTATGTAGACACAACAGAGATCCATACCACTGTTCAGTGTCTGCTGTCCCTCCCTCAGTACCTTTTCTAGATCTTCCAGACCTTAAAGAGTTGTGCCCTG
Organism: Lophiomys imhausi; assembly: GCA_907164525.1. Lineage (NCBI taxonomy): Eukaryota > Metazoa > Chordata > Mammalia > Rodentia > Muridae > Lophiomys > Lophiomys imhausi. The sequence continues at coordinate 11,097,836 of CAJQZJ010004760.1, forward strand.
TCTGATCTCTCCTTTATCTGGTCATCTTCATAACATGACTATACACGTTGCTCAGGGCTTCCTCATATATTGGGCTGTTAAGGTATTCTGTGCTCAAACATTTTGAGACTGCAAACAGGTCAGTTATAATTGCATTTCATCACTGTAGAGTTTTCAAGAGAATTGATTTTATAATTTAGTCTTTAATCAATTAATATATTGTAACCTTTTCAATATATTTTGTAATTTTCTAAAAGTTTCAGACAATTTCTACTAATTCTACTTGAAAATTTAAAGGTATTTCATTATCTTTAAATTTTTTATTTTATGTTTGCTGTTATATAAAAATAAAATTCTATGCTGAGGGTATAGCTCAGTTGGTAGAGTGCTTGCCCAGCATACACAGAGCCCAGGGTTTGCTTTCCAGCATCACATAAAACTAGGCATAGTGGTGCATGCCTGGAACCTTACCCTCAGAAGGCAAGAAGGTCATCTTCTGCTGGACACACACAGAGTTTGAGGCCAGCCAGAGCTATGCGTGCACATGTGTCTCTGTGTCTCTGTCTCTGTCTGTCTCTGTCTCTCTCTCTGTGTGTGTGTGTGTGTGTATGCACTTGTGTGTGCACATGTGTGTTTCGCTTTGATAGCACATTTCATTTCCAAATTGCTTTTCCAGTAAAATGTTATATAGTTATATACCTGACAATGTTCAGATATTTACCACTCTCACTAGTTGATTACTTTTTAAACAAGAAAGACGGTAGCTGATCTCATGCCTACTCTTAGAATGCTCCTGTTACCTCCAGTGTGCAGGGGTCAGTTTCCCAGCTGTTGTAATTAGAATATATATGTACACTTGGTACCCAGTTGGTGACACTGTTGGGGACACTGTAAACATTTAGGACATGAGGCCTAATGGATCAGCTTCAGCAAGTAGGTGGCAACCAGGGCAGAAAGAAACTGAAGGAGGGGAGTTACCAGGAACTGTGCTGTTTCTTAGACACTGCCCCACTTAGGAGTCAAGCAGGAGTAATGAGATGGGATGAAGTCAGGAAGGCTAAATAACAGAGTGTACAAAGGAGTGTTCTAAACTGGAAAAGGCTGCTAGAGAGCCTAGAGGACAATAAATTATTAGTTTTATTATTTGCCAAGCAATGTACACCAAAAATTAAGCTTATGTGTTAGTTATTTGTAATCTATATGGAGTTAATCTTGTCAGAAGAAATTGGTTATCCATTTGATTTTTAGCTTGACTTAAGCAATTTTACCTTCATTTTTTCTCCATGGAACATTAACAAATGAACACCAATAGTGAACTAGCCCACCCACACTTCCTGTAGGAAACCCTTGGCCTTCCTGCTTGCTGACTTCTCTCTTGTGTTCCCAACTACTTCACATAGTACCACATTTTTCTTCTGAGCAGGAAGCCTTTGCCAACTCCCTCTAGGACTTGAAGTTATTTCTTAGATCTTCCAAACTTTGAAGAGCTATGCCTGGTCTGGTATGTCCTTTATCCTGGTCACATTAGTGTTTGTTGCTGTTCTGACCTTTGCTCTCAGCTGAAATGCTGAGGTCTCAGGAGATTCTACTTAGAACTGGGCTGTTTTGGGGTTCAGCCATGAGTAGCATTCATCCAGAATTAGAACCTGTTGACTCTATTTTGCCATAAGACAATTCACTAATTACTAGAATTTTAGCTCTTTTAGTTTAGGGCAACCTTTTCATCATTATGTGGCATGCTTGTTTTTAACAGCTAATATGTGTAATTACATTTAAAATAAGTGCGCTCCAAGTGCTTTAGCAGCATTTTGATATTGGTGCTGTGACCTAGCAGTTGTCCTCTGGTGGTTGAATAATTAATTTGTTTCTAAGAGCTTTTGAGTTTGATGGTTGCCTGACACAAGGGTTTCCTTGTGGAAGGTTTGCTGGCTTCCAGTGACCCTTTGCTGCCATCTGGTACAAATTCAAAGTGCTTCTGTCATCTGCTGCTAATTGCTGTCACCTGCACATTGCAGTCCCTTACAACTGAGACTCTGAAACAAGACATGCTGCCTTTTGGAGGGAGATTCCTTGTGCACTTGCAAATGCACCCCTAAAAGAGAAGATTGATCAAAGCAGCAGAAGCATGTTAGATCAGTTTATGTTTTAACACCCAAGGTGTGAGAAGTGGTGACAATGTCACGAAAGTGATCGATTCACTACATCCCAGTGGCTTCGTCTGCTTTGTCATTTGTTTTGAGGGTTCTGGTGCTCCATAGCCTATTTAGGCTTCGAGATCGTTTCTGCATATTTTACAGAAGACTTCTGTTAACCCTCTTCTCACAACTGATAAGCTTGTGTCTGGGCACTAGCCTGTAGCACTGTATTATATTAATGTATTTTATGTGTAATTTAGAGAAGAAGAAGAAGAAGAATATCCTGATTTGAAGTCTAAACTGTCCCCTGTGGCACTGGCACAGCTGATAATCGTGAACGAGAAAGATGTGTATATCAAATAGTTTACAAAATGAAGCCAGCTGTGTTTCCCTACATACTGTGGCTTCCTGACATGCATCATTAAACCTTATTAGCTACTTCCTTTTACAAAGATTCTTGTAGTCTTGAACATTGCATATTAACATTTTCTGCCCCTCCAACTGGAAATTATTTGCTTTATTGTAGAGTGTCAACTTGCTCTAGTTTCTGATGCGTTCTAATTGGTACTTTAGAGTATAATCATCATGAGATACCACGCCATGCATTTCTTTATTTGGAAATTAATACAGACCTTTTCACTTTATCTGTCAATCTGAGCAACTTTTCACACAATTCCCAACTCTTGAGATTGCTTACAATCCATTAAGTATGAAATGGTTCATAAAATGTCTGTAAAGACATAAAGTAACACAAAAATTTTAGATAGTTTAAAATAGTGTTACATTTGCCAAGATACCAGCAATAAAGCTTTAGACAGTTTTAATAATAAAAGGGTGATTATGGAAGATGAAAAGTTTATTTAAACATATTAGCCTTATCATTTACTATTTCAGCAAATCTTCTGAATTCTGTTTTCCTTTTTAAAAAAATGCAAAACATAAGGTCTATGGATTTTGGAAGCTAAGGAACTGATTTAGAGTTGAATATTAGATATGATAACATCCCTTCATTCTTTTTCTCCTTCTGTGCTATTCTGTGACTGCCATTCTGTTGTGCTGCCCTAAAAATTAAAATGTTTACCTCTTATTAACTTCTAGTTAATAGCTACTTAAGCTGATGTGTGGGTGGGACAGAAAATGGCAGAAACTAGTTGTTCAAGATGATAGTAATTCTGAGGTGCTTCGAACACTGGCCAGCATTTTATATCTTCACATGTGGTTTTAGTGTTATTATAAATAGGTAATGTGCATCTGGTTGTCAGTAAACTTAATGAATTAACTGAAAGTGTGCTCCTAGGTTTGGTTCCAGTAATATTTTAGTCAAAGACCTTTTGAATCAGTGAGTGACTCTTGATTTAAAAACATTCTTGTTGGTTTTTTTTGTAGTGATAAATGTCTTGAAGGATGGGGAGGGGACCTTCTTCAGAGGTCCATATGTCACATATCTCCAGTCATCCACGAAGCATCGGGGAGGCAGACCCAAGCTTTGGCACAGTGACAGAGGCAGAGCTATCTTCCTGCATCCAGTGCCTGTCTTTCTTCAGGGCTTTGTGGCACAGACAGGGTCTAGCAGAGCTATGTGAACATTCTTCAGCTGTGAAGCTTGCTTAGCAGCACTCTACCACCCTACATTGCACAGCTAAACACTCAGAAGTTCTCTGCCATCCTCTTGCTGTTCCTAAGATGCTGTGACTCAGAATTAGCAACCTCAGATGACTTAGCAAAGTTCCGCCAGAGAAACAGACATTCTTCAGAAACTCAGAGCGCATATATTGGAAGCCCTGGCTATGTGTTCAGTGATTTCCTTAACAAGTGTTGATGGAGTCCAGAATTTTAGGAGTATTATCAAGCTATTTTAAAATACAAGATTTTTTCTATTGAATAATATATTTTATAAGCCATCATCTTCAGATGAATATTTAGGAGCAACTTTGAAGAGTGTTCTAACAGACTCCCCTCCCAGAGCATCTTCCTACATAAGGAAGTAGACTCACACTTGCACATATGCCTTCCAGAGTAAAAATGTGTCATATAGTATCTTTTTTTTCAGACTGAACTGTTAAAAATTGTGGAACAAAATGAAAAGGGATGCTGGGCTTGGTGGTGTACGCCTTTAATCCCAGCCCTCGGGAGGCAGAGGCAGGTGGATCTCTGTGAGTTCAAGGCCAGCCTGGTCTACAGAGTGAGTTGCAGAATAGCCAAGGGCTACACAGAGAAAACCTGTCTCAAAAAAAAAAAAAAAAGGATGAGTACCCTGTGTCTTAAAGAAGGCAGTGGTTGACTGGTGAGCCCAGGACCTGCTGCTCCCCAGGTGTATCCTCACTCCAGTGCAAAAGGGAGATAGTATCTATTTAAACAAATACAGAATTGCTTGGGTCCCACTGCATGGATACAGACAGTTAAGACTTAGTAGTTCATATCCTAAAATCAAATATAAACTTACGACAGGGGAAAAAAAACCTTACCACGTATTCACACACACACACACACACACACACACTCTTCCCAGAGCAGGTATCATGGACAAGCCAAGCATAGCAAAGAAAGCACTTTTTGAACTGGTTGGGCATCTATAAAGTGTCCTAGGACAGAGCCATCTCAATCAGGATAAAGCTGGGCATCTTCTCAAGGACACATACACACACTCATTTGTATGTCATAGATAACACATTTTTAAAATAAAAAGTAATAATAACATATGAGGCTGCTCATCCCAATTATTCAGTGCACTCTGTCTTTTTAAAAGGCTCCACTTTATCCTTTGATTTCTAGAATCTGTGGACGGACTATATAGCTCTGCCTCACTGACCTAACCAATGAATACTAGCATTGGGAGGTGGCTTTTTGTTTTTGTTTTGCCCTTGTACACATATCCTTAAAGGTCTGCCAAAGTACTGCTTCCAGAGTGACAAGTAAATTTTACCAAGTATGTGAATTTGAATAATTCAGAAAGACTCTAGAAAACTCAAGATAACTGAGTCTGTATGGCACTAAGATGCAGATGTCAGTTCATGGCTGGGGACCTGCTTCTAACTTAAGCTTCATGACAAAGACGTTACAGGTGTCATGGATGGGTTATATCTGCAGAAGATGTAAGAATTAGGTGTAGTTTGTAAGTTTACTCAGTTAAATTAAGTTGCTAGACAAATACCTGAGCTCAGACACCAGTTCTGTGAAAGCCTTGACCCCTGAGATGTGTGGCATCAGTGGGTAGCATAAGCTGCTGAAGTAATTGTTTTAAATTGGTGGATGGTTTGGTTAAACCATTTAAAACTGAAAGCTTTCTGTATTGTTACCTTGAAAATCAGATAAGTACATTCAGGATATCAGACCACTCTACAAACTCTCATTGCCATTTCACAGACTTAGCTTATATCCTATATAGCATTTTGAGTGTGTGTCAGGATGAGGGGTTCACGTCTTCAATAGGATTTCTTCCTTATACTGGTAGATTTTCATTCAGGAACCTCTCCCAGCCCTATAATCTAAAGCCTACCAATCCTGCCCCGAATTCTATATGATAAAGAGGATATTTAGGTCAACTCTGCTGCCAAAAATAAGTAAATCCAATTGGTTAATGTACTGAGCTGGTGATCTGGAGATGAAGCCATGTTTTACAGAGAGCACTCCAGGAAGACTCTGTGCCAACCTGCAGCACCCTCTGCTGGCAAAGCCTTGCCATGCCATACACTTGGCTCTTGCTTCTCCCTAGAGAAGAGCAAGAAGAGGTAACGAATGAAATACCAACATGAACATGGTGCTGAGTATATTCAAAATGTAGAACTTGGATGAGAGTGAGAACTAGCCATAGGATTTAGTGTCCTTTTACCACCAAATTTAAAAAGTACTGCAACTGTGGTATAATATGTTCATAAGTAAGCTACTTCAAATTTTTAATAAAAATTTTAGCATACCAACATGTTAAAGTCATTGTATTGTCTTACATTTGTGAGCTTTTAGCATTTCAATTCTATTTTATAAAGGTTTTAATGTCAGTAAAGACTGCTAGCCAGCTATCAGCAGGACAAGACTATCCCTCTGAACATACAGAAGCAGACCCGCACCCATGGACACGTGCTTGGCTGCAGAGCTGTTTTCTGGTATTACTCCAAGTTATGAAGGATGTCTTGGTGAGTGGAATATGTCATAGGAAAGGCTAGAGCCAGTGTGTAAACACTAGTGTTTTGAGAAGAGAAGTACCACAGTTCTTTCTAAGCCAGCAGTGCGTGTACCTGCAGGAACCAGCAGTCACCCATTCACCCATTCACCATGACAAAGTCATGTCACATTGTGCATTTTTCTACATGTCAGGAGAGAAATGAGCCTACCTTGTATGAGATTCCCTTGAAAGCCTTTTGAATGCTGATTATTTTTCTCCTTGAGTATTGAAAGGCTTCCCTCCTTTGTTTGGTACCTGATACTTGAACTGGTAAGTTTCTGTGTACATTTTAAAAATATGATGACCCTGTGTTGTGTGCATGTGTGGGTGAGTGTGTGTGTACTGATGGATATACATACTGAGTCCAAAGTTGATGTCGGGTGTTGTTCCGCAGTCACTTCTCCACCTCTGTATTTTGAGGCAAGTTCTCTTCAGCCTGCAACACACCAGTTCCACTTGTCTGCTCACCAACAAGTACCAAATATTCTCCCTTCTCAGCAGGAAGTTACAGAAGGATGCTGACATGCCTGGCTTTTACATGGGCACCAATAGATTGGATTCAGGTCCTCACGTTCATGCTGTAAGCACTGAACCAACTGATTAGTCTCCTATATTTTCTTTTTTTAAAGTAAACCAAGAAAAAAAATTGTATAATAAATTTAGTAAGCCCAAATAAAACCCTAAATTCTGAGACAAAAAGTCAAAATTTATTTGTAGATAAAAACGTGGGTTATAAATTATTGTTTCACAGTAGACATGAATGTCTTACCTAAAATACAGCGTTTGATATCTTAAGGTAAGTTTAACATAATATGGAGCATTGTCACACTGATATTTAGAGAGCTTTTAAAGCACAGATTAGTGAGCCAATAGGCGACAAAGGCCCAAAGAAACCCTTCTTATTCTGCAGCCCACTGGGGCAGCAACGGTGACAGTCAGGTGCATCCTCAGCACGTGGCCAGCTGCATGGCTGCAGACAGTTAGGACTTCATAGTTCATATCCCAAAATGAATAAATAAACAAACTTGAGGTGGCTAAAAACTTTTATCATGAAGTAATAACTCCAAAAAACTTCCACTAATAATTTAAGCTCCTTTATGGAAAGTTATTAATATAAAATTTAGGGATTAGATGTAATGTACAACTTTTATTTATTTAAATATAAATGCAAATCTTAAAATTATTTTCTTCCTTCTTAATATTGAACTAAATGTGATAGTACAAACTGATTTTTTTCAAAGATATTAAAATAAAATATTCCTTTTATAGGAATCCAGTTATGTTCATAGCAGTTCTATATCAGAGTTGTATTAAATCTGAATAAAGAAACAGTAGTTGGCCCACAAATAGCAGGTAAGAAGATATTAACAGTTATTGTTGTATCTGTTTATAACACAGATCCCTCTTTATGCATCTTGTCTAAAGATATACTCATGTTCCCTGGAGTCTCAAATGAATTAGACATTTTCTCAGAGGCTTTTCTAGTTTTCAAATTGCACATTTGAAAACACAGGGAAAACATAGTACAAATTAAAATACATCGTTTTCTTCAAGGGTGTAAATTGGCTCTTTGAAATTGTGTAATTCTGAAATACTTCCATGTAAGGAATGAGTACATGTGAGTGTTAGTGTCTTGGTAAGAGTGCTGTAATATTTCCATCTTTGAATCTATGTACTAGCAGTTACTGGTACTTCAGAGCTGTGTTTCATGTGGTACTTTAAAAAATGGATAGAACCTAAGGTTTTAGAACAGAATACAATACGTTTGCTGTAGGTTGGTGTGCACATTGATTTCTTAGGAACTAGGTCTGTGTGGGTACTTTTAACTTTGAGATGGATGGGAGTGGTGTGGTTCTACAAAGATAAGGTCCAATTTTCATTCGTCCATGTATTCACTAAAAAAAAAAAAAACAAAAAACTGACTGATCTTTTCTTGATTAAGCAGGAGAACACCGTATTTACCCTTTGTTGTTGGTGTAAACCATTATTTTACTGAGAACGATTAGCTATTTAAAACTTGGTACATAAATTAAAGAGGAGCTAAATGGATTTGTGATCGTTGCCATTAGTAGCGTCTTAGATGATACAGGCAATTATCGTGTTCATTATCCTAGAGCGCCCCTTTGCAGGGCCATTGTGGTTGTCGAAGGCATTATGCACAAATCTTTCCTTAGAGATTAAAATTTCCAGTGGCGTATTTAATTTTGTTATCACAGTTGTTTCAAATAAAACAAATATTATGACAAGCAGAAGAAAATTTGCTTTACTAATATAAGAACATAGTAGTAAATGTTGAAAATTACTTCCTAGGATATTTAATTTACCTTTTTTCATACAGTCATAATTACTTCAAGTGATTAATAATGTCTCTTAAGGTTAGAAAGGTTTTGTAGTCATAGCAGCCTGCAGGTTCTGGCTTCTTTTCAGGTACTTAGGAAACCCTTTAATAATGTAGAGAGGCACACCAGAGCAGAAGGGACACATTTTAGCATCTGTGACTTTGCAGTTAACTAGTTTTTCTTTGAAGTGCTTTCAGAGTCTCTATTTGCTTTTAGATAGAGAAACTTTTTTTTTTTTTTTTTTTTTTTTTTTGGTTTTTCGAGACAGGGTTTCTCTGAATATCTCTGGCTGTCCTGGACTCGTTTTGTAGACCAGGCTGGCCTCGAACTCACAAAGATCCGCCTGCCTCTGCCTCCCAAGTGCTGGGATTAAAGGCGTGCGCCACTACCGCCCGGCTTAGATACAGAAACTTTTAATAGTGTTGCAGAGGAAATAAATATAAAAAGGTTATTAATGGAAAGGGTTTTTTTTGTTTGTTTTTTGTTTTGTTTGTTTGTTTAAACAAGCAAACTAGTGTTGAAAACATCTTTTCTTACTGCTGTCCTGTCTTGGAGCTAACCAGAGTCAGGGTTGCCATTCCAGTCAAGGAGGGGCAGGAAAAGTACCTGAAAGAACAGGATGGAAACTCTCAGCCCCTGGTGGAGCATGGCATCAGACCCTGCTGTGCCTGTCATTACCACCCTCTTCTCTCTGGGAAGGGAGTGGGGGAAGGGAACATTTGGTTGCCTTCAAAGTTGATATCCACTGGTCGACAGTCAACCACATCTGTCTTGGTCAGTTAGAAAGGCATTAATGTCGTGAATTGTCTGCATATCCTGTGCATGGGCTGCTTTTAGCATCTCCATCCTCTCTGTGGCATTCATTTCTCCAGGTTTTATGCAAGCTTTTGGTCTTTCACTACTCTCATGCAGGGGGAAGTGTGAGGTAGTGGTTATGCATTTCACAGGACAGTAATTCTTTATTTTATTACAAAAAAAAAGGCCAACTCTGGAAGGCCAGATTAAATCATTCCTTTCACTTTTTAATGGGATTTGGATGAATAGAGTAAAATATGCACTTTGCATTCATTGATAGCATCTTTAGGTTGAGGTAATTGAGTCTTTTTCCCTGACTGAATGAATAATGGCTTCATCTGATCCTCAGCGAGGCCTGAAACTTAGACCGCCTTTGTCACAGCAGAAAGATCTGGGCTTTGAAACATGCTCTACTTCCCTGGCTTAATTTTTCTTCATTTTAATCCAAAACCCTATTTTTCTCAATAATTCAAGCATAAACTATGTAGTAGTGAAGTAGCGGAAACCACATGGTATTTGTCCTCCTTGTGCTGCTTTTTAAATGGAGCTGATAAATCAGCCACTGAGGTCTGAGCTGCCTCATTCTCAAGAGAAGGAAAGAGACGCTGGGGAATTGTCAGGACTCTTGAATACTGTTCCTTTCAACGTGCTCACCCTCTAGGGCTCTAGGGAAGTAGTCACTTTACTATTTTGGTAAAGACCTGAAGATGGGAAGGGCTGTGCCGGGCTTGGGGTAGCCCCACATGATTTACTGGGCTCTGAGGCAGTCCATCTGCTGCTGAGAACTAGAGCACATGTGCTGAGGGGAACATAAAGCCAGCAGTCCTCCATCTCCACAGAGTTGCTGTTGAAATGAGCTGCATTTGCAGAGAAGTTTCTGTGTCAAGCCATGTCCCATTTGTCACCATAGAAGTGAGGTGATATTCTGTGTAAATCCTATGTGTAGTTATTGTTTAAAATCTCCTTGGTCAGGAGTCTTGCATAGTCATGCAGGGCAAAGAGCCCCTGATTGAGAGCATGCTGCAGATGTGCTAGGTGCTGCACCACACAGCAGGCCTGTCCTGCAAGGGCAGGGAGGAGTCCAGGAGGTCCTTTCTGCTCGAAGCTCCCTACAGTCCTGGGGCACTGGATGGGTGCAGATGCCAATTGTTTTCCAGGGTCCTGGTCAATGCCCCTGGTTTCTGTAGTGCTTTGAAAGACTATAGGGTGTTTACCAACATCATTCAAACATAAACCTGGACAGAGAAGAACACTACATTTGGATATTTCTTCTTTTTTTAAATTTATTTGTTGCTTCAAGTTACATCTCTATCATATTGTCCTCTTTCCACCCTCCCAGTCCCGCCCTCCCACCCTCTACCCCCTATCCCTTCCATCCCACTCCTCTGGAGTGGAGTGTCCCTAAATAACAGTCCCCAGCCCCAGTTCAGAAGTCATATGAGGGTCAAAAGCCTCCTCATACACTGGGGGCCTACAAGGCAGTACCACCAATGAAAAGGGTCTCATTGCCAGAGAGAGAAAACTAAAAAAACACACAAACAAACAAAAAAGACTATGTCCATATTCCCTTTGGTGTGTTGGTTGTAGTATAGATATCCTGTACTATATAGCTAAAATCCGACTATAAGTGAATAGATGCCATGTGCATCCTTCTGAGTCTGGGTTAGCTCACTCAGAATGAGCTTCTCTAGTTCCATCCATTTGGCTGCAAATTGCATGATTTCCTTGTTTCTGATAGCTGAGTAGTATTCCATTGAGTAGATGTACCCCAGTTTTTTAATCCATTCTTCAGTTGAGGGACATCTGGGTTGTTTCCAGTTTCTAGCTATTACAAATAAGGCTGCTATGAACACAGATGAGGAAACTTCCTTGTGATTTAGTGAGGAATCATTTGGATGTATACCCAGAAGTGGTATGGCTGGCTCCCGAGGCAGAGCTATTCCAAGTTTTGTAAGATATCGCTAGACTGACCTCCATAGTGGTTGCACAAGCCTGCACTCACACCAGCAATGGAGGAGGGTTCCCCTTTCTCCACACCCTCGCCAGCATGTGCTGTCATTTGAGCTTTTGATCTTAACCATTGTGACAGGTGTGAGATGGAATCTTAGAGTTGTCTTGAGTTACATTTCTCTGATGATTAAGGATGCTGAGCATTTCTTCAAGTGTCTCTCAGCCATTAGGGATTCCTCCTTTGTGAATTCTCTGTTTAGCTCTTTTCCCCATGTTTTAGTTGGATTATTTGGTTTCTTGGCATTTAATTTCTTGAGTTCTTTGTAAATTTTGGATATTAGCCCTTTGTCAGATGTGGGGTTGGTGAAGATTTTTTTCCCAATCTGTAGGCTGCCGTTTTGTTCGAATGACAGTGTCTTTTGCCTTTAGAAGATGGAAAGATCTCCCATGCTCATGGATAGGTAGGATCAACATAATAAAAATGGCCATCCTACCAAAAGCAATATATAGATTCAATGCAATTCCTATCAAAATACCAACACAATTCTTTATAGACCTGGAAAAAGCTATTCTCAATTTCATATGGAACAACAAAAAACCCAGAATAGCTAAATCAATCCTGTACAATGAAAAAAAAATCTGGAGGTATCACCATCCCAGATTTCAAGCTGTACTACAGAGCAATAGTAGTAAAAAACAGCATGGTACTGGTATAGAAACAGACCAGTGGATCAGTGGAATCGAATTGAAGATCCAGAAATGAACCCACACACCTATGGCCACCTAATTTTTGACAAAGAAGCCAAAACCGCACAATAGAAAAAGGACAGCATCTTCAACAAATGGTGTTGGTCCAACTGGATGTCCACATGTAAAAGAATGAAATTAGACCCATACTTATCACCTTGTACAAAACTTAAATCCAAGTGGATCAAAGACCTTAACATAAGGCTGGTCACACTAAATCTACTAGAAGAGAAAGTGGGAAAAACCCTCGAACTCATTGGCCCAGGTGACAACTTCCTGAACAGAACACCAACAGCTCAGGACCTGAGACCAACAATCAATAAGTGGGACCTCATGAAACTGAAAAGGCAAAAGATATTTCTTTTTCAAAAGACTTACAGCACTAGCATTCATCTTTGTTTTTCTTTGTAGACTTTCTGGAATGTAAAAAGGAATTCTCATAATTAACTCATTTTCATAATCTTAGAGTATAGCACAAGGTGTAGGAGGCATGTAATTACTTGTTTAATTAGTTTTCTTTACAATGTAGTTAATGAACTTTCTGAGAAACTTGGTTTTTTTTTTCCTTCCTACCAATGGCTTCTCATGGTCTCATAAGAGTTTGTGGCAATTATTAATCAAAACTAGATTTGAACTAAATTATGAGCTGTGGGAAAACTAATTTTCTGAGTCTATGAAATAAACAATATTAGTTCATCTAATTCTCAAACTTTTACATTTAAAAGCTAGAGTTTTGTTTTGCTTTATTTTTTTTTTTAAGATTTTGGCAATCATATTCTCTGTTTTTCTCTATTTCTTTTCCTGTCCTTCTTTCTCTGTCTCTCACAACCCCTTTGTCCTGCTTTCCTTTCTTCTTTTCAAAAGTTGGGCCAGATTCAGGGGAAGGTGAGGTAGCCAAGAGATGCTCAGCCTGATGGCACTCAGTCACTGCTCACACTGTCTAAGTCAGGTGTCCCACCCAGGTCAGTCCCACACACCGTCACCAGGCCACATCAGGACAGTGGCCATGACCTCATCCAATATTGTGTGTGTGCCCAATAACCTAGCTCCTCCAACTACCATAACTCTGTGGATAGTCCCATTTCTTAGAAGTGTTTGGTGCATTACCAGATGTAATAGCTCATGCCTGTTTTTCAATATTTTGGAGGTAGAGGCAGGAGGATCAATGTAAATTAGAGGTCAACCTGGTTCATGTAGGGAGTTTCAGAACAACCAGGACTAACTACATAGCAAGATACTGATTTTTAAACACAATAATTTAAAAAAAAATGTTTTTGAGGCTAGTGCCCAAAGTCACACACTTTGTCTGAAGAGTAACTGGCTCCAAAGATGAATGTATAGATAGATGAGAACAGCTTGCCTGCTGTCCTTACAAACTTGTCCAGTATGACACTGGACAGTGCCACTTCTTTCCTAGAGTCCTGTCAGGAAGCTGCTGATGGACTGTTCAGTAAGAAAACTGAAGGCTCAGGGCTGCCCCTCAGGAGGAGGAGTCTGAGTCCAGGTGAGCAGGCCACAGCTCACTCCCTCAGCTGCTGTGTGCCTTACTTCTCTGTGTTAACCAGCACGTGGAGCAGCTCCCTGCTCCCTGCCCACAAGGGAGCAGCTCCCTGCTCCCTGCTCCCTAGGGGAAGCAGGGAGAAGGCATCCACGGTAATCGCTAGAGCTCAAAGATGGAGTTGTGCCTTTCAGAAGAACCCGATTGTGTTCTCTTTACTTCTAGGGCAAGGGTTATTTGAGCATCACTGCTGTTTCCAAAATCAAGGAGAAATGACTGCTTTCTTTGGTGTCATTTTCCTTGCTTGCTCATGTAGTAATCAATCCACAGGATGACTTCAGTGTGTGTATCACCCTGGAGGCATCAGAAGTGTGGAACTTGCACAAATTGAGCAGCTTCTAGTTCTGAACTGACCTCCATGCTCAGCCCCTTTCTTAGTAAGTTCTTCCAGAGACTTGCAGAGTGGCCGAAAAGCACACTGTCCAGTACTTGGGGGCTCTGGGTCTGAGTGGACGCTTATCAGGGGATGTTTGAGAGTGACACCAGGTATGTCTGAAGACCGGCTGTATCCTCACAGGAGCTGTGATGTAGAACGGACATGGACAGGCTGCCCACACCTTGCTTCTGTCATTCTTGTCATGTTGGGGCTTCCTGTCCTCACACAGGAGATGTCTTTGTAGTGGTGGGCTTGTTCGCTCTGCTCTGCTGTTTGGCCAGCAAATATTCCCTGCGAAGTCTCTACAGGTCACATCACGTTTTCAGAGATTCTGCCTAAATGAGAGACTTGCAAAGAAAAAATTAAATGTTTTGTGTTGCATTATTATAAAAACTATTAAAATCTTTCATTTTCTCAAGCCATTATTTTCATGTATTCTGATCAGGATACCAGGAATAAGGCCAGCGTGAGCATGTATTAATGGTACACTTTTTTTTTTTTTTTTAGGTTGGTTTATTGGACCTTGAACTCAATCAGCTGACGAAGGCACTATTTCTGGCTTTGGTTGTTCTTTCTGTCGTTATGGTAACCTTACAGGGATTTGCAGGCCCATGGTACCGTAATCTTTTTCGATTCCTCCTTCTCTTTTCCTACATCATTCCCATAAGGTAGGTTTAAATTTAAAAGAAGACAGTGTCTCCTTTCATAATGTATGATTTTGCTAAAATTGTTTTATCACACTGTGAAAGAATTTACCCAGTCAAAGCTATAGAGGAAGGGGACAGGAGCCCAGAGGAATATAGCAAGTTCTCTGTAGAAGTAGAGTTTGAGACATGACTAGTTTTCTAGAGTCATTGAGAAACTGCCACTTTTCCTGCTTCTGACAGTGCTGCCACAACAACTAGAAGACACCTGTTGTTCAAACATTAATATGACTCTAAGAAAGTTTTTGAAAATTGCTGGTTGCTGTTTTATTTTCAGTGTTCTAGAGTCTATGTACATTGTTGACATTTAAAGTTAGCTATATTTAGAAGTCAGGCCTAGTGGTGTAGGCCTGTAATCCTTAGCCATAGTCGGGATACTAAGGCCTGGCTATATAGCGAGACCCTGTCTCAAGAAACAGACAAGAAGGAAGGTCCTCTCTGTTTAAGGAGGACCTGATATGATAGATTATTCAAGTTAGATGAGATGCTGACCAAGGCACTCTTCAAAGGAACTGTTTTTCAAAATGGTAAGCAGTGTAACTAGAGGTTGGTGTATAAACAGTTAATATTCAGTACCTATTTAAAGACTCGTAAACAGTCACAAAAAATGGTATCATTGAAAAGATATCCTTAATGTGTTTGTGTGTGTTATGCTTATATATTTCAAAGACTGAGAATTTTCATATGAGTAAACCATGTGAATCATGAATGAAGTCTGAATCTACCATTTACAATGTCAGCTAAGGTGACAGTGTTATCAGCAATAAGGCTCTCGTATACCACTGACATTGCTGTTGCTTATGTGGCTTTTCCTCACTTTTTGACACAGTCTTGAAACCAGCCAGCTCCCTAACTTTGGCTTTGGGAAGTGTAAGCATGTACCAGATTATTGTTGTTGTCAAGCAAATTCTGTCTCCAAGACTTGCCTCATACATAGGCTGGGCTTGCCTTCTCTTACCTCTCCAAGAATAACCTAAGACTGTTTGCATATTAAGCTCATCATACCCAGCTGTATTGACCATAGGGGTACCTATAGTCCAGTTAGTCCTTTGTCATTCTGACATCACCTAAGTACACCCCTCAGGCCTTAGGAAGGTCCTACCATTCAGTCCCAGGCATTTGCTCTTCTATCAGCAACTGCAGTTTGGTGTGTGTGTGGGTCTGTGCTGATGCCTCTCTTTTTTTGTGGATCACCTCTCTCTACCACTGAGCTCTGTAAGGGATATGGACTGTTTAAACTATTAGTTTTATAGCCAGTGCCAGAGCAAGGTGGCATAGTGTGCAGGAAGAGCTCCTGGACATACCTACTTTTGGAAAGTTACATATGTACACACCATCATAGATACCACGTATGTTCATTGAACACCATAAATGAGCTCGAGGACAGACCTCAAAAGCCCCTCTAGGTGGTAGGAGTGACAGTGGGAAGAAGGGCGCCAGACTCTGGACATCTTATGGACTACCTTCGTGTACCTGTAGTCATTCTCCTCACTGTTTCCCCAGCACTCTCATGTAGACTGATCTTCCCTTGCACAGTACTCACTGTCACTGGACACCAGCCAAGGAGGAAACTCAATTGTTCAGGGTAAAAAGAATGTCCCCCCTGCTTAAGAACTCTAGCTTAGGCCAGTCGCACAGTACTGCCCAGTTCTGAAAGGAAGAGCTACTCCTAGACCAGGCTACACAGGCCCCAGGCCAAGGCTAGAACTTCTTAATGCCTGGCACTAGAGTGGCAGGCTCTTTCCTAAGGGAGAAACGACACCAACTTCCAGACTTGCTGGTAGGCGCTGTGAAGTATAATCTCTCCAGTTACATGAGTCCGTACATTCATCTTTGTCCAGGTTTTATGACAACATATTTTAGGACTTCTTCCAGAACTTACCTCCAGATCCTCATCGTACTTTATTTTTGCTGTTGTTTGCATATGGTCAGTCATAAACGTTCCATGTGTGCTTAGAGATATGTGTATTCTCTGGAGTGAATTGTACAGATGTCACTAGATGGATCTTGTGGATTTCAAAAGTCTCCTACATGCTTCATGTTCAAGGAAATCTCCCTAACCTTATAAGTACAGTATCTCTTACCATGATTATAGTTTTATTCATTTCCCATGGTCCATTTGTGTACTTTAAGGCTATGTTATTAAATATTGACAGGCTTAGAATTGCTTTGTGTGTGAATGAGAAGGTTTTAGAAATAGTGTGTCACTAGGGATTTTGTTTCTCATTCCTTCGTGATCTTTACATTTATTACAGTTAAATGACTTGTCTGCATTCTACTTCTGTGTTTTGTGTGCTTTTGGAGTTTTAAAAAGTCCTTCTTAATTCTTGTAATTCTTTGTATTCTGTCCTGTATTTTCCTTAAAAGCCTTCCCTGCACATATTAAAAGCGCGTATCTTTGGTTTCTTTAAAATAATTCAAGGACCTGAAAATATTTGAACTCTCGCATTCCCTGTGTCATGGTTAAATGTGCCCTGCCACAGGCACACACAGTGGCATTTAACTTGTATTTAGCCCTTCTGTTCTACAAATCTGTCTGTTCTTCTTACTCATACTTGAGGTTTGCAGGTGACCTCTAGGGCTTGAACTTCTCCACATCGTCCTGGGGTAGTGCAGGGTTTTAATAGTGAGTCATCCTGCACATCCAGGACAGACAGACAGAAAGATGGGCTTTGAGCAATACCACTTATTTACAGATACCTTTAGGGATTATGCTTGAAATAAGACTTGGAATTTTTTTTTTACTTATGTCCTTTTTTGTTTTATTTATAATTAGAACAATTAGAAGCAACTATAGGTGATGACGTAGGCCACAGTCAGTGCACCAGGCTCATGTGGACAGTACACACGCACAAACAAGTCAGTGCCTTGCCCCTTCATGTTCACTGTGCTGCTCAGTTTGTTGTCAACTTGACACAGACTAGGTGGGAAAGGGGAACTTCAACTGAGAAGATGTCCTCATCAGGTAAGTCTGTTGGCAAGTCCATGAGACATTTTCTTGATTACATTAATGTGTGAGAGCTCAAACCATTGTGGGTGATGCCATCCTGAACAAATGGCCCTGGGTTAAATGATTAAACCAGTTAAGTGAGCCAGTCACCAGTGTTTCTCCATGGACTGTGCTACAGTGTCTACGTCCAGGTTCCTGCTTGAGTTCCAGCCCTGACTTCCCTCATTGATGGATTATGATGTGGATGTATAAGCCAAGTAAACATTTCCTTACCAAGTTGCTTTTGGCTATGGTGTTTATCACAGCAGTGGAAAGCAAACCAGGACACTTATTGACTATCCAGGGCCCTGAGTGATGATGGTCACCAGACAAGACAAAAAGAAAGAAGGTGTTGTGGCCATCCTAGGTTTTCCCTAAGGGGAAACACCCTGCTTTGCACTCACACTGCCTCTGTTCTCTCCATGTCCACTTGTGCAAGGTGCCTGCTCTCGCCTCTTGATGGAGTAGCATTTCCCCATCTTCTTGCAGTGATTCTTGAGATTTCCTTTG
The DNA here is from genome assembly GCA_907164525.1 of Lophiomys imhausi. Classification (NCBI taxonomy): domain Eukaryota; kingdom Metazoa; phylum Chordata; class Mammalia; order Rodentia; family Muridae; genus Lophiomys; species Lophiomys imhausi. The sequence goes on from CAJQZJ010004760.1 coordinate 11,116,077, forward strand.
TTTGTTTGTTTTCTTTTTTATTGTTTTTTTTATTTCTGAATTTCACATTGTACACCCTGTTCCCTCTCATCTCCCACCTCCTCTCAGACCTGCCATCTACCCTTACAACCTTTCCCAACATAAAAAAAAATTCTCATTGTGGAATTTGTAGTGTATCTCAGTGTGTCCCACAGTATTCCCTTTTGTCCACACTTTTTTGCTTGCAAATGTACAAGGACTCTGGCTTTTGCTACTTTGTCAATACTAGAACCTCACTGAGACTCCTCTCAGATATCTAGTTGTTGTCTTGTGTCATGGAGATCCTGTAGTTTTGGGTCTGTGGAACTGGCTTCTTCCTGCACTCCAGCAGTTCATCCATGGGATATATGTTGGGGTGGGCCAACTCAAAGTCCAGGTTCTGGACCTGCAACCCCCACATCCAGGGCCAGTTCTACTGTGCTACCCAGGTAAGGTGCTGGACCTGCTCTCCTGAATGCTGCAGTAGGTAAGGGGCTGGGATAGCTCTCCTGCTTTCATGAGCCCACCAGGACCAACTCTCCTGTCTGCTACCTGTTGTGAGGGCATCAGAGAGTGGAGGGGATCTCTCTCTTGCCAACACCACCACAAAGCAGACAAAAGGCAGGGCTGGCTTTTCCAAACTCACACCCTTGGGGCTAGCTCACCCACAACCCCCACATCCAGGACCAGCTGTCATGTACTGCCCAAGCAAGGTGCATGGCCTGTTTTCCCAAGTGCTGCAGCGTGTGAGGGACAAGAAGAGCTCTCCTGCTCTTGTGACCCTATCAGGAACAGATCTCCTGTCCACCACTGGTGGTGAGGGTAGAAGGGAGGAGAAGTGATCTCTCCCTTCCCATCACCACCACAAAGCAGACAAGAGGCAGGTCTGGCTCTCCCCCACTCACACCCTTGGTACCAGCTCACCTACAACCCCCTCATCCAGGGCCTGGCAGAGTTCTTCTGGTCTCTGGCTTGTTTCTTGTCCTGGGAGCCCATCTGGTGCTTGCCTGGTGGTCATCACAGGCTAGCACCCTGTCCGGGCCCCATGGTACCAAACTGGTATAGGTCTCCAGCTTGCTGTTTTCCATGAGGGTTAGGCTACTATTCATTCAGATGATCATAGGTCAGAACACTGAATGTAGACATAACCTCTCTCCTCTCTGCCACCTACTGATCCATATGTGGCCCAGCCGCCACATCTGCAATGCCTCTAGGGGCAGCAAGATTTTCTTTCTTGTGTTCTTCCTTTGGGTTGATATTTTTAAACCCTGTCTGGTATATTCTATGTTGTTACATTCAAGACTGCGTCTATTTTATAGTGGGAGGAAGTATAAAGAGAGTTTTTCTTCTACATTCTGGAGCACTTCTTTTGGGATCTGGACAGGATTTATAGACTATCTCCTTTTGTCTCTGTCTTTAGGGAAATAACAACCGAAACATTCTTGCCCCATTTTTCTTTTACTTGTTTAATAAGGAAAGCTAGTTATTGCAACAAAATTATGCCTTAAGAGGATTGCTGGAACTAAAAGTGATTTCTGTTGTTTTTATATTTGAAAAGTTACTTGGATTTATAGTGAAAATGGAAAATACCTAATAAGAAAATAAATACAATCTCACTATATATAACCTTTCATCTGTTTAGAACTGGGAAAATGGGCCAGTGGGTTAAGTGCTTGCTGCTTAATCATGAGGAACTGAGTTAGGGATTGCATTACATATCTATAACCCCGGTGGTGGATGATAGAGAAAGGAAGACTGCTCAGGCTTGCTGACTAGTCAGTCTTTCCAAACCCACAAGTGTTATGGAAGGTCTAAAAACATTGTTTCTGATAGGGTGCATTCAATGCTGAGATCTGGTTACCACCCCTTCTGAGGCATTCTCTTAATAGGCTAATAAAAGTTGCTTATGGCCAATTAGCTGGGCAGAAAGAGTATAGGAAGGCGGGACTTCCTGAGATTAGAATAGGAACCCTGAGCACACACAGAGATTCCTTCTCTCTCCACCGGGAGACACAGAAGGAGACAGCCATCTTTGAGAATGCTGGAAGATAATCACAGGCACATGGCGGTTTGGGATTAGGTGATCCGTGTTAACTTAGAGTAACTAATTGAAAGTCTGCCCAGCTAAGGGCTAAGCATTGAAACATTAAAAGGTCTTGGTGTATTTAATTATTAGGGAAAGGACTGTGGCAGCTTATAGGCCCTCAGTCCAAACTGGTCCCAGGGCTCTTTCCCCAGGACAAATCAGGCAACTGGTTAAGGCACGCAGGCCAAGCCGCCCACTCTTCTGCCAAGCCACCGGCTGCTCCACTGCCTTAATCTTACAGTTTATACTTACTAATAACAACAATAATTATTTAAGTTGCAGTTTCAGGTGGCACCCAATGTGAGGCGCCATATGTTAAAAAATGGCTAATTAAATGATTTAACCAGTATTTATATTATTGTTAATTGATTTGGTGGTTGTTAAACCTTAACCCACCATTATAAATGAGCACACAGACACCAGGTGGATTTTAACAAACCTTGGCCTGAATTGAGCAATCTTGGCTCATCTAAGCTAGCTCTTAATTCTATTACCCAAATATGACCCCATATATACATATGCCCTCTTAGACTGTCATTCTCCACGCTATGCCGATGATCCTGGCCATGTGGAATAAGGTTCTTTTTTCTAACCCATGGTGTGTGTCGTCCTCCTTCCTGCTCCTGGCTGGAATGAACTAATCCTCTATGTAAAATGCAGGGTTCCTGTTCTAATCTCAGGAAGTCCCACCTTTCTTTGTCTTTGCCCAATCTCAGGCCTCAGCATTTTATTTAACCAATCAGAGACAATGTAAGTAACAGACAGCAAGCAGGACCAATTAATTAACATTTAGAATGCTTAACACCACCCCATCACACAAGCTCCAGGTTCACTGAGAAGCATAGACTCAGAAAGTATGGTTGGAAAGTAATAAAGGAAGACACTTGGTGGTGTTCACCCCTGCTCCCTACTGGCACATATACATCTGTGTACACGTGCACACACATACACACCCTACCTTTTTGTATGTTTAGATAGACTTATAAATATAAATGTGCACATGTGCCTATTTGTATATTTAGCTTCACACACACACACACACACACACACACACACACACACACACACACACA
>CAJQZJ010004760.1:11128356-11141219 GCA_907164525.1 Lophiomys imhausi
TGTGTGTGTGTGTGTGTGTGTGTGTGTGTGTGTGTGTGTGTGTGTGTAAGCAGGCTTACATCTGAATCCACCTCAAATATCCTAGTATTGCAAGAATAAACATTGTCATAAATATTCCTATTGGCAACATCCCTGAAAGACTATTTACCTGAGGCAATTCATTTTTCATACTGTATGGTAGTAAAAGTCATAGTTGTGTCCTGGCTCAATGAACCATCTAAAAACAACCGCTTTCTACATGGAGTAGGCCTATGGGTAAAAAACGTCACAGGTGCTAAGTCAGCAGTAGAATGGCCTTGCAGTGAATCTGGTATCTGCTGCTGTCTAACGCATTTCTGTAACCATGTGCTTCATGGATTATGGAGCATGTCAGAGTTAGCACCTCCCTGGATAAAGGTCTAGGTTTAGAACCCATATGGTCAGGGCATTACTAAGAAGTAAATTCAGTACAGTGACAGGTGTTACTCTGCTACCATAGAGCTTGAGTGCCTTAGAGGTTTAGCATTCAAAGCACATTATCCTTTAGCATTTTGATCAGATTCACAGCATGAATCATGGCACATGTGGAGCTGTACTTCCTTGTGGAGGAGACTTGGGGAAAGGTATGCATGCTGGTTCTGGGGTGCAGACCCTAGTGTCAGGCCTGCAGTGTGACCAGTGGTCCTTCCTAGAATGCCATGTTCTGTCCGTGCAGCTTAGGGACTGTTGCCATCTTGCAGTGTGCTTCACTCTTCTAATGGCAGATGGGGAGGGAGGTGCTGGCTGGGGAGCTTAGCACAACTGAGTGCAGTTAGTGCAGTGGCTGTGACTTTGAAGGCGTGAACTTTATGGATACGTTAGGAAGTGATGCTTACCTGATGCCTCTTAACCTAGACACTGGCCACTGACTGATCCCTGGGGCTGTTTTTCCAAATGTATTTTAATTAATAGGTTGAACCATGTGAATTGCCATGTTGATAGGTCATAAATGGTTGATGAATAAGCAGTTTCCCCCCATGGTTTACACCAGTGGCTCTCAACCTTCCTAACACTGCAACCCTTTAATACACACATGTGTGATGACTCCCAACCATAAAATTATTTTCATTGCTATTTCATAATTGTAATTTGCTGCTGTTATGAATCGTAATGAACCTCTGATGTGCGATTCCCATGAAAGGATTGTTTCGCCTCCAAAGGGGTCATGGTACATAATCTTGTCCATTGAATTTCCATAGATGAATTAGGTTAGTTGACACATAATGGGTGTGCTGTGACTATTTCCTCCAGTGGTAGTTTTAGGGTGTTTTCTTATATAGCCACCCTTTAATTAAAGCCTGGAAGACCGTCCGGAGGCCATCTGTTGTGGTCCCATACTTTAAGATGGGATCGTAGCAAAATTGTCCCAGGCTCCTTATGTGCTTTAACCATACAGATCAGAACTATGTAATATTAAAAATCCTAAGAAGCAATGTGACTACTCCAGATGCCTGAAGACTCATTTCACATATTTTTTCACAGTAATCCTTGCTTGATTTCCCTTAGCATGTGTATTTTTCTCTTCAAACCCACAGCTCTCTGTGTGTTAGTGAGATACGTAGAACCAGTTGCCTGCTTCTCTTCTAGCTCATACTGTATGTAGTTCATGCAAAAGGAATTACCACCCAACTATCACCTGTAAACATTTCTAGAGTATAAAAGCATTTGTTAACTTATATATGCACAGATCTTTTGAAATCTAGTATTTGTTTCTATAAAAATTAAAGTGTATATATTAATACATTTAGATAAAACCATGGATGTGGGCATGTTATGTAGGTATGGGAGCATTGACCATCATGATGGTTTTACTTGGCAGTCTGCGGGTAAACTTGGACATGGGCAAAGCAGCTTATGGATGGATGATTATGAAAGATGAGAACATTCCTCGTACAGTTGTTCGAACCAGCACAATACCAGAGGAGCTCGGACGCCTGATGTACTTACTGACAGACAAAACAGGTATTGTTCACATTTGTTTGTCTTTCAATGGACCAGATAACATCATATATATGTTCTGTCTGCACATGGGCATAGGTGTATGTGTCATAACAAACTGCTGGATTTATAGGTTTCTAGGCTCAACTTTTGAAAATCATTTATATGATTAAATCTCCATTCTTTCATAAGTTCAGTATCTTCACAGTTAACAAAATGTAGCTTTGCTGTAGCTTTAAGTTACTTATTTTTGTGTTTTGAATTTTTTTAAATCTCATATATTGTTCCTTGCTGCTATTATATATCTCTCTACTGGCTTAAGAGCAAAACATATATATGTTTATCGTAGGGTGATCCTTGAGTTGGTAGAACTGTGTAAGTTCAGGGTCTCGTCACCAGCGCCCCGCAGCGCCCCACGGATTATCATGCCTGTTTATCGCACTCTGCACCTCCATTTTTATTTTATCCTTATTTTGTGTTTTTATTAAATAATTTTTATTTAATCTATAATGTGCTAAGTAAGATAATGATTTAAATTTTTAGTAATTGTTAGTGAGCTAGAAATAAAAGCTTACATACATAGCATAATTAAATAAAACATGTTTTAAACACAATTCAGCGTTACCTTTAATTAATGTTAGTTTGTAGTTAAACTACAAAGAATACACATGTATTTACAACATTATTTAACATTGCTACAAAACTATTTCCATTTGACAAAAGGTAAGTAATAGAAGTAGATGTATAATCAGGAGAGAACGCATATTTACATGTGTGAGAACCAAGGCAGCCAATTAATGACTATTTAAAATACGAAATCAGTAAAATGGCAGGTTGCAGGTTAAAATATTCAAAACAGCCCTGTTAGGTGTAAGTGGAAAATACAGTAAAAAATAAAGCTCCCATTCATGGTAGCATGCATTTTTCAAACATGTGGATGTGAACCTGAGGTCCTGGATAAGAGTGTATGTTTATAAAGAAAATGACTGAACGTTGCTGAACGTAACTGAAGACTTCGATAAATATGAGTTCAGTATTCTGCAGGTGTCAGCTCCTCTAGGGAATGTGGAAATTTAGTTTAACTGGGGTCCAGTTTGGGGGTTTTTATTTGGTTTTCAGTAAGTAAAGTACTAGGTGAAGAAATCAAAAAGGGTGGTGCTTATAAGTACAAATGACTAATTTAGAAAATGAAAGGTCTCTACTTCAAGAAACTAGACTGAGGGGATGGATCAGGAGTTTCTTTCCCAGTTCCAGTGACCTGACAGGAAGTTTGCAGAAGACAATGCAATGCAAGCGAAAGTATAGAACATTCCAGAGCTGAGGAGAGCTGCAGTAAGGAGGAAGTCAGTACCAGCATCCTGAAGCGCAGGATGGCTCCTAGGATAAACTCCTCAGAAGAAAGAAGAATTCTCCAGACCAGAGGCCTGGAGAGGTACTGCTGCAGAGCCTGTGTGCCTGTGCAGGTGGGACCAGCCAGAATCAGCCCCTTAGCACATGTGCACTGCTGTACAGGATCAAATTATCCCTTTGCTGGGAGCTGCCCCACCCTGCTGAAGAGGGCAACTAAGACCAATCTCCAGAGCCAAACCAAAGTAACCATATGAGCAAAAGAACACAGAAAGCCTGGGAGAACCTTCAGGGAAGCCTTAGTCTTAGGAGCGTTTAGTTTAGTGGGTGAGCTTGCTATCCTGTGTCTCAATAGCAGTTAGGGCATTTGTGTAAAAACACAATTAGAGTGCCACAAATGGCATGGAATGCTCAAAATTCAGTTCAAGACCTAAATGAGTACAATTTTTAAAACCTGAAGTCCTTAAAGAAAACCCAAATCAGTTGGTAATTGTACTTACAGTGCCCATAACAGGGTTTCTGAGTTTAACCAGCACAGGATAAAGTAGTAGTTCCTACTTGCTTTGGGCAGAGACGGTGTGTACCATGTCATGAACAGATTTTGGCTGCATCATCGAAAGGTATGTGTTATTTCTCAGCATTTTTTTTTCCTACTTTTTTTTTCTCCTACCTTCCCCCCCCCCAAAAAAAAGAAACGTTTGTATGGGTGTGTGGGTCAGGCAGTGTAAGAGTGCTTATGATGTTACTTTGGTTAACAAAAGCAAAGCTGTCTGCTTAGAATGCACACAAAGCCAAACTTTTCACGTAGATTGAGGCTTTGTTCGCGTAGATTGAGGGCCACCTGGTGGTGCATACCTGTAAGGAAACTGACCTGGAGAGATGTGAGGTGGGCTACATAGTGAAACACTGTCTCAAAACCTAATTTGAAAAAAGAATTAGGTAGATGTGGGGCACTGATTCTGTCCAGACCCCAACCAACAGTGAGAACGAAGGATAACTGTATGAGCATGGAGAGATTTTAAGTCACAGTGACGAAGGACTGAGACACACAGAAGGAAAAAGAAGTCCATAATGTTTGTTGATACTAAGATTGTTAAAGCAAGCAATTAAACCACTCAACTCTTAAAGACAAATAACCAGTTTTACTTTTCATGTAAAAACATGAAAGGAAAAGTAATCATGAAGGTAATTAGGAATCAAAAAAAAACAACAACAACAAACTGGCTGCTACCTGAAAATCAAACAAGATAGACTCCAAGATAAGAAGCACTAATTAAGAAATAAGGGCACTTTACTAAAAGAATGTTAGTTGAATTTTAGATACATATACACTTTAAAGGCCTCAATGTACAAGCATGCAGTGATGGGTGCAGGAGAAGATTACAGTATCTGCACTGACAGGAAATTTTAGCATCGCTTTAAGTGGCTGACTACTTAGTTGTTAACAGGGGTCAGCCAAAGAAAAGTCTGAATAGCACTGATCTCGTGGGATAGACTGACTTCTTTATATGCCATCCAGAGAACACATGTTTTCATCTAATAAATAATAATACAAATGTTACTCACAGTGTGGTAAACTTAGGCAGAATAGAATGAGCTAGACTTAAGTCTCAGTGAACTCTAAGGAGTGTGTATATCTCCCTACAGTAGAACAGCAGAAGTGGTAGAAGTCAGGAACACACTGGAAACAGAAAATAGAATCTCTGCTATCTCTGCCTAACTTCAAAAATGGTAAAAAGTTAGGAATACAATAGAAATATCAAATAGAATCACTTGCTGTCTTCATCATTGGGCTGTCCAAAGAACTTGTGTTTTTCAGTAAAAGAGAAGAGAGACTGGGTATAGTAGTATATGCCTTTAATTCCAGCACTCTGAGGCAGAGACAGGTGGATCTCTGCAAGTTTGAGGACTAATCTACATAGAAATGCTCTGCATGAAAATTAATCTTCAGAGCAGTAATACCAAAGACATAGGAGGATAAGAACAGATCTCAGCGAGATGGTATTCAAAAGCAGAGAGTGCAGAGCTGTACATCCGTAGTCCCAGCTGCTTGGACAGCTAAGGAGGAGAGTCTCCTGAGTCTGAGTTCAAAGCCAGCCTGGGCAACATAGCAAGATCCCTTCTCTTTAAAAATAAACATAATTGTAAACATAAAACAGAGAGCACAAGACAGCTGGAGAGTCTTTTGAAAGGACTTTAATAAAATAAACATAACTTCAAAGTAAAATTTAGAAAAAAAAACAGAAAAGCATATTGAGCAAAGCTACAATGTATTATTTAAAATAAATCATAAGAGAATATTGGTTGTTTATTGTCAGCAGCTTTGAAATGCAAGCAATAGAAAACTTCTCAGGGAAATATAAGCCATCAAATAAGACCCATAAGACATAGTTTTAACACCTGAAAACTTTTTACCTTTTACATGTATATATATATATATATATATATATATACGTACACATGTATGTATGTATGTACTTTGTGGGGGTAGCTAGGTATTTGTACCTGCCATCTTACATGCATGGAAATCGGAGGGCAACTTGAAGGGGTCAGTTTTCTCCTTCCACCATATGGGGTCTGGGGATTGAACTCAGGTCACTGGTGCCTCCACCTGCTGAGCCATCTCACCCACCCCATCCTAAGACCATTAAAAGTCATTTTCTCAAAAGAATCTCCTAACACTAGAACCAAATATTTTATGGCTATCTCTCAAGGCATACTCTGTATAGTATGAACTTGCTTATTTGGAGAAGACAAAGTAGAGAAATTAATTTATTGATAGAAAACTGGAGCCACAATGCAGTAAGAAGAGAACAAGACAGGAAAAGTGAAAGTTATCTCTTGTGTATGCCAATCTAAAAATCTTAGATAAAATGAAAAGACTAGTCATGTTTAGTATTTGACTTTGTGCACAAGTTAAGGAGAACACCCAATGAAGGGTACAAAAATAGAGCAACTTAACAGGTGTAAGGCGTTTGTTAAAGTCATTGCCTATCTGTGACTTAAGACGAGCTCATAATAAAACTTGAGTTGCCCTTAACTGTGCTGTTTGAAGCCCTGTAATCAATGAAAATGTAAGGTGGAGCTCTAGACGTGCTCCAGAGCCACAAGGCTTGTTAAGACATCTACTGCTACAAATTACAGCACTGCCAAGGAAGAAAGCCCAGCGACCCCCTGCAGTTCAGTAAAGCATTTGGTGAGTTTCGGTTCTGTACCTATCCATAGGAAGTCCAACAACAAACTGGAGGGATGATGAACTGGTTTCATTCTAGAAAAGGGTACTCCCCATATATAATGTCATAATATGTAGCAAGCATTAGCACTTAGCAGTAAGTTATTTAAAGCTTTTCCTCAAGACAAAGAACAGCAAAAAAAAAAAAAAAATAGCATAGCCAGTATCATATTTGAGTTACTAGCTCATGTCAGAAAGCAAGGAAAGGGTCAAAAGTTAAGGAGAGACAGATGTATTCCTACTGCTTGGTGGAAGGGTGAGTGTTGAGGCAGGAGGATTAATTATAAATTGAAGGACTTTCTGGCTACAGAGTAAGTACAAAGCCAGCCGGAGCATCTTAGTAAGCGCCCACCTTAAGATAAAAATTAAAACATGGCTGGAGCTCAGTGGTATATAGGGCTCATCTAGCATGTGCAAAGCCCTAGGTTTAATCCCTGGTACAACCAAAAAGGAGAGATTTGGTGGAGGAGGGAGGGAGGACAACAAAGTACTTATTAGCAAATAACACACATAGAAAGTCTAATGAGCCGGGCGGTGGTGGCGCACGCCTTTAATCCCAGCACTTGGGAGGCAGAGGTAGGCGGATCTTTGCGAGTTCGAGGCCAGCCTGGTCTACAAAGCGAGTCCAGGACAGCCAGAGCTGTTAAACAGAGAAACCCTGTCTCGAAAAACCAAAAAAAAAAAAAAAAAGAAAGTCTAATGAGTTTATATTATTAGACTGTAGGTCATTTTAGCAAAACCAATATAGAAAAATCGATTGTGCTTACAAATAACTGGAAATTTTTACAAAGTAGTGTTCAGTAGCATAAAATTAAAATAATAAATGTAACTGTATTCCCTGCAGTTGGAGAATGTACTTTCTATAGCATTTGACCTTTCTCATTTCCAGAGGCTTACACTTAGGCAGAATATGCCAAAACTTGATACAAGGCAGGGGTACACTGTTCAGCAGTGTTCAGGCCTACCATATGTGAGTTTAGCCCTGATTGGTCCTTCCTGCCAGCCTTTCCACTGACCTAATAGGCTGATGAGAAGCTTCTCACTTGATTGGTGTCCCCTACGGGAATGTACCATGTCTTCTACTTCCCTTAAGAGCTTTTCTGCCTGTTTATTTTTCAAAATTTTCTTGACTACCACTACTTGTGCCTGACCATTGTGGAAGTCAGAGGGGAGGTTGGCGAGACTGGCTAGAGATCAGGAGAACAGGTCTCAGATCTGTGGGGTGGGCATTGGGAGGCTCAGTGCTGAAAGGGCCCAGAGGCTCATGGCAGCCTCCCTCGGACCTCTGTTGGAGCTTCCTGTGGTCACACTTGCTCAAGAGCCAGGGGCACTTTGGGTACTGGAGCCACAGTAGTGTTGATAAGCAGGGCTGACCTGGGCTGTCCTACTCATCCCCTAAAGAAGCACTTCCAATGGCTGTCTTTGGCCTCCTGCTGTTGATAATGTGTAAATGTTTTGTGAAATTAGTCCTCCTCAAAAGGCTGACTTCTTTTCTTTTTAACAACCTGGAGGAGATTCGTGGTCCCCATTTTCCATTATGAAGTTTCAGCTCATCAGAGTCAGATGGCAGGGGCGGCCCTGAGACCCAAGCTCCTTTCTTTCACCAGGTGCTTTTAAAGCTAAGCAGTGCTTCTCAGGGATAAGCGGTCTTAGTGGCAGGGATAAGATAACAACGAATCCAGATGACTAGAGAACATGAAGCAGTTTTCAATATATAATTCTGCAGAGAGGGACCTACATAGAGGAAAAGCAAAAAGTGACTGGGGCATTGGCCTGGCCAGAGACAGTGGCTTCAAATGTGCCACCACCTCCAGCTCCCATCTCCCTGGTCCAGGACACAAAGCCTCACTCAGTGAACAGTTTGGGGCCTGAGGCTCTCCTGTCCCATCAATCAAGTAGAACATCTCCCAGCTCTCAGAGCCTTGAGACAGGCAGGCTCTAGCAGAGGAGGGAGGGGCTTCATTCCTACAAACTCACCGCATGTTAAAAGTGCACCATGACAATCTGTTTTCACATTGGTGTGAGATTTGAGAGTCCCAGCAGAAGTGCATAGAGTGCACTGAGGAGCAAACCGCTTGCTTGTCATGGCTCTTCATTCATTTGCTTCTTTATTTATTGAGACAGATTCTTCCTCTGCTCCCTAGGCTGACCTAAAACTCACCACGTAGCATAGACTAGCTTTGAATGCAGGGTAGTCCGTCCATCTTCTCCCCCCAAGTACTGAGATTACAGGTGAGCCACCATGCCTACTCCACCACTGCTTTCTTTTAAAAAAGTCTTTATGTCTAAGAGCTACCAAAGAAAATGCCATCAGTGGCTGAGTTTTTTCAATTGCCTTGCCATTGATTTACAGTGTTGTAGATGTCCCAGCTGCACCTCCAGCTTTAGTCTCTCCCTGAAGCTGCCTCCCAGGAACTCTGCCTTATCACCTGTTCTCAGGGTGGATCTTGACCTATCTTGCTGAGGACAGGTGTTCGGGGTGTGGTGGGTTAGACTGTGGATCTCTGCTTCCCGAGTGTCCCAGGGTTTCTTGGAGGTGGTAGAGCTGCTGTGTCCTCTCATAAAGGTCACACTGAGTACTAAATCATAGGCTGATGGATAGCAGAGAACAACAAATGATATAATTGTCTTACTATTTTCTGCAGTAAGTGGCATTTCATTACTCCCCACCTCAGTCCTACAAAATGTCTGTATTTCACACAGTCAGATGAAGACACTGGAGATGAGTAGTGACCACTCCTCTAATTATGGTCTTAGACACATCTCAGCTCTCAGTGAGAGGTGTCAGCCTCTCCGGCTCAGAGGCAGTTTCCTGGACACCTCTAGAGACAGGAACAGTAGGTGAGCCCAGATACAAGTCTGAGTAAGGCTAACAGGGCCCCTTTTGCCCCTTTTGTGTCCTGCTAAGACAGGGCACGCTTGACATTGACTGGTATTATCTTCCAGAATGTAAATTGCTAGTTCTGTCTTGTCTTCTCTATTTTAGTCACGTAAGTAATGGCTCTGTGTTCTCATGAGCATGTGTGTCTAGAGTTGGTCAGGTGTGAGCTGCTGATATCGTGTGTCTCAGCTATATCAGACGCTGTGGCAGTGGGCGGTTTGGCATGAACTGCTCTGATTCTGAGGATCACAGGCGCAGCCCTGGGGCTTTGGGCACTTTGCAGACATCTTGTAGGGCTGAATTCCTGCTGGAATGCTCCAGTGTGAGCATCCATCTGAGGAGCCTCACATTGCTAACATAATTGTAAGGTGGTCCTTCATATGAGTGTAAATTGGGTTTGTGCTTCATCAATAAGCTTTTTGACAAGAAGCGTCCATCACAGTGGCTCTCTCATTTGCCACAACCGAATAGAAAATGAAGTGTCCCAATAATTGCATTATAGTTTCCTTCTTGTGGACAAGAAAGCAATGTGGTATAATTAGGTTTGATTGGAGTGCACGTTTCCGGTAAGATCTGAAATTAATGATGTTGCTATAGTGACACATCTGCGGCCAGCAGCGCGTGAAACATAAAGTAATTCATTCGACAAGAGTCGACATCTGTTAGCTGCAAGGATGCAGAGCATATTGACACTGACCAGGAATACTAGACGTTATGTGATAAATGAACAAATGATGCTGAAACAGGAGGACGGATAATTTGTACTTAATCTGCTGGGAGAACTTTAATCTTCTCACTGGTTGCATTTGACAGTGCCATTGTTTAAAGCACAATGCTGCAGTGAACTCATACATTTCAAAACTTAACTCATGGTGCAGCCTGTTAAAGCAATACATTAATTCCTTTGCTAAGAAGTTTTTGTCTTCACGGAGAACAAAAACATTACTAGACATACCCACTGAAACAACAGGATTTTTTTAGACCTATATTTTAATTATAGCATCCATTACCTGACATGTCATGTTATTCAGATTTGATGTTGTGAGTTTCATAGAACAACATCATCAGGAGGGAAATGTTGTTTTCCTAGTTTTTAGAAAACAACAGTGAAGAGCGTGGGTGCTAGTTAGTGTATACATGGTGGGCAGATCTTGAAAGTAAGATTTAGAGGAAATTTTTAATGTCCTCTAAACTAGAAGGCCACTGATGTCTCTCCATCCTGGTGGTAATAGCTACAGTGTTCACTTGCAGCAAGTATGTGCTGTCTTACTGGGCAGTCAGTCCTTCACTAAAGTATGTTCTGGATAGGAGCGCTGCAATCAACATGGCGGGTGTTTAGGCTGATTGATGTACTTAACACAAGCCGTGGCTGAACAGATGCCCACAGTGCTAGGGTCATAATCTGTGGAAAAGGCCCGATTTACAGGGAAGTAGACTGATACTACACTGGGCACTGTGTGTGTGTGTGTGCTTGGTTGATTTGTATATGTGTGTGCATAGGTGCGCGTGAATGTTCATATGTGTATGTGTGGTGGCCAGAGTCAAGCTTGGCTGTTGTTCTTCAGGTGCTCCCCACCTTAGTTTTTGAGACAGTGTCTCTTACGTACCTGAAACTCCCATATATGATAGCCTGGCTGGCCACTGAACCCAGGGTCTGCATGTCTCCAGCTCCTCAGCACTGGGGTTACAGGTAACATGTATGCCACCATGCCTAATTTTTGTTTTGTTTTTGAGGCAAAGTCTCACCCTGTCACCCTGGCTGGCTGAAACTCTCTATGTAGCTGGCTTCAAACTCATAGATACCTGTCTGCCTCTACTCCTGGGTACTGGGATTAAAGGTGCGTGCCACCGTGGCTAGCCAACTTTTTTTTTTTTAAAGATGGGTTGTAGAGATTGGACTCTGGTCTCATGCTTGTGAGTCATGTACTTCAGCAACTGAGCTTCTTCCCCAGTCCTGTTAGTTTTTGAGACAACTCATTATGTAGCCTAGGCTGGCCTTGAACTCATAATCCTACCTCAACCTCCTGAGTGCTGGAATTATGTGTGCACCCTCACACCCAATTCAAAAATATGTTTTTAATGACCAGTGAATATGTTAACATCTAGTGATTTACTCATCACTTGAGAGGTTTTGTTTTCATCTACTTGTTTCTTTTGCTATAACCAGTGATCTCTCATGGTCATTGCTTTGCCTTACTAGAAATTTCACAAGAAACCCTGTAGTCCTGGGATGAGCTTGTCCCTGTGCACTGCAGGTGGCTTCTTCTGTCTTTCTGTTAAAACCACCTGTCTGTCCATGTATATGGCCTGGCACAGTCTTAATGTGCCGGCAACGTGCAGTGCAGTAACTCTGATCAGAGGCTTCACAGCTGCTTTTCAGCACGGGCTGCATCTGCTGTCACCCTGAGAATGATGCCCGTGGGGTGTTTTCTTAAAAATCAATTTCCTCTGTGCCCGCCTTGCTCACTGCAGTCCAGAAAGTCTCTGCTTTATAAAAGACTACTGCATGTTTTCCCTTAGAAATCACAAGAAAGCCTATTATCACAGGAACTGGGTGTCATAAATAACTCAATGTCAGTCTCCTTGATGTGGTGGCTTCCTTACCATCTGGTTTTGTAGCTAGCACCTCCTTTTTTAACAATTTCCAGTTTGGAGCCCATTGGTTTCTGTCATATTAAGATGACAGAGTGTCTAGAAAGCACCAGGTGACTGAGCTATGAAAAGCCCTGGAGGTGAGGGAGGAGGAGTGCATCTGCACCTCCTGTGATTCACAGGCAGGGAGAATCTGAGTGGGCATGGGAGGGAACGCAACGCTGCAGTCCTGAAAACATTCTCAAGGTCCTTCTTGCTCTGTGAAGTCTTTATGCATTCACCTAAAGGAACATCTGTCTGTCTGCACACACATTCCAGGTTCTAGGACCCAGCCAGGTGTGCTGTACTTAACTAGAATACTGAAATATCAGAGACACTTCATTTTTTAATCTAGTGGGCAATGCTAGTCAGTGATTTGAATATATCAGCTTTGAACTGACTCAAACATTGTTTATTACAGCTTAGAAGTTTTAGATACACAATTATTACATTGTACCTTGAGTTAAACAAAAACCACAGGGTTTGCTCTCCTCCACAGCATTTGGTATAACTATTAAACAGTGCTCACCACAGCCCCAGTACTTGCTGACAGTCAGTCCTCACTCAGCATCTTCTGCACTCATAGTCCCAGGAGACCCTGGCTCTGCTTTGTCTCCATGGATTTGCCTGATGGATGTCACATGGATGGCATAGAACACATGGGCTCTGGGTGTTGAGCTTCATTTAATAAAATATTTTCAAGGTTAATCCATAGTGTAGTGTATAGTGAGTGCTTCGTTCTATTTTTTTCTGATAAATGCTATTCCACTGTGTGTGTGTGTGTGTGTGTGTGTGTGTGTGTGTGTGTGTGTGTGT
>CAJQZJ010004760.1:11159606-11187790 GCA_907164525.1 Lophiomys imhausi
TTTTTTTTTTTTTTTTTTTTTTTTTTTGGTTTTTTCGAGACAGGGTTTCTCTGTGTAGCCCTGGCTGTCCTGGACTCACTTTGTAGACCAGGCTGGCCTCGAACTCACAAAGATCCACCTGCCTCTCCCTCCCAAGTGCTGGGATTAAAGGCGTGCGCCACTTGCCCGGCTTTTTTTATAACTCTTTCAATCTCTTCATTTGTTATGGTTCTGTTTAAGTTGTTGAGTTCTTCTTGGTTTAATTTTGATGGTTGGCCAAATCTAGAAAGTACCCATTTCTTGTAGATGTTCCTACTTTAATAGAGTACAGGTTTTTAAAATGCCTCCCTCATAATAATTTGAATTTCATTGGTGCACAGTGCAGTGTTTTCCCACTCTGACTCTGTTAATTTGGGTCCTCTCTCTCTCTCTTGGCTAGACCAAAGGTCTGTCAGTGTTGTTCATGTTCTCAGGGAAACAGCTCTTAGATTCCTGAGTCTGTTTTCTTTGTTTCTATTTCATTAGTTCTCACTGAGTTTTGTTACTTCTCGTCTTCCACTGTGTTTCAATTTGGTTTCTTCTTGTTTTTCAAAATTTTCAGTTGCATCATCAAGTCGTTTATTTGTGCTCTTTCTGATTTAATGTAGGCACTTAGAGCTGTCAGTGTGCTGGAGGTGTAGGGGTGTTATATTGTGGTTTTGGTTTTATTTAGTTCCAAGACATTTTTAAAAATTTATTTCTTGATTTTTTTTTTTGTCCCATTAGTCACTCAAGAATGTATTGTTTAATCTCCATGAGTTTGTGTATTTACTAGAGATGTGTTTCTGTCAGTTTTAAGTTTTTGCATTGTGGTCAGAGAGAATATGTGGAGTTATTTCTGCCTTTTGGAATTTCTACAGATTTGTTTTGTATTCCAAAATATTATCTGTTTTAGATAATCCTCTGTATGCTGCTAATTGAATATGTATTTTTTTAGTGTTTAGGTGGAATAGTCTATAGCTATCTGTTTTTATGTCATTTAATTTTGATTAATATATACATATGCATACTACATATACAAAATATTTTGTATTTCAAAATATTTTAAATTTTTGTAAAAATTTTTATTTTATTTAAAAATTTTAAGTACATTATAATTAAAAATAATTATGTTACTTTCCCCCTTCCAAGGTCCTCTCCACTTTTAATATTTATTATTGTTATATAATATATATATAGTTATACATGTATATATACATATATACACATAAATATATGCACAAATGTATAAATATAATCTGTTGAGTCCATTTTTGTTGTTTGTGTATGTATAGTTTCAAGGCTGACCTGTGTAGTGGATAAACATAGTCATTAGTTGCAAGTAGTTCTTTGTCTAGGTTTAGAACCCTGGTAAGATTTTCCTCTTCTAAATTGGCATGTCTACTGATATTGTCATTGTTCAGGTCTTTATGCAGCCATTTCTAAGAAAGGCAGTCTCACAGCAGCCTTCCTGGTGTTCTGCCTCATACAATCTTTCCTCTCCCTTTATGTGGTATTCCCTGAGCCATAGATTCAGAAGCTGTGCTGCAGATGTGGTCATTGGGGCTGGGATCCCCACAACCATTAATCACTCCACTGTGTCCAGGTTGCAGTCTTCTGTAATAGTCTCTTGCTGTAGGGAGAAGCTTCTTTGATGAGGGATAACTACACTGACCTGTGAGTATAGGGCAAAGATTGTAAAGGAGTGAAGGACTTACAGTGGTCTAGCAAAGTGGTGGTAGTAGCTTGTCTTCTAGAGGTTGGAAGTTTCAGCCCAGTCTGGGATACACAGCCAACTAGCCACAAGTAGTTAGCTAGTACCAGGCATGATTTCCCTCTTATTGAGTGAACCTTAAGAACAATTAGACAGCTGTTAGTTATCGCCAACATGTGGGTCCATCTGTATTGCATCTTTACAGATAGATCTCTTGCCATGCTAGCCATTGTGGTTCATAGGTGTCACAGCTGGGTAGGACTATTAATTGCTTCCCTCGCTTGGCAGCTGACAAAGGACTTTCTAGTACTGTGGAAACTAGACTGTGGGAAGGAAGCTTTTAGATTAAATCCAGATAAAAATAAATCCGAGTCTTATGTCCTAAGTATGCAGTGTCTTCAGTAATAGGGGCCCACCTTCAGCCACTGAGAGGCATCCAAGGGCAACAGCAAGCCTGAAATTTTTAAGGAGGCATTTGGGCTACCCTGTATTCAGGATGTGATTATTATTATAATTATTTTACCAGGAACATATTAAAAGTAGAAGAGTTGACTCATTACATAAATATAACAGATATTTAATATTTACTTATTATATTTAAGAGCATTTGAAGATTTTTCACTAAAGGCTCTGTATGTGTTGGTCCCTGCTTATGTTCTGTTATTACAATGATGGTTGTCTCTAGCCCACTTTAATGTAGCACAGATCTTTCCTAACCTGATTATTTTTGCCCACTGGAAGCACTGGGTAGGTGAGAGCTTGCTCTTTAATGGAATTTGTGTGAAATTAAATTGCACATGCATCAGTGAGCATTACATAATTCAGAGGGGGAAAGGCTGAGCTCCTCTGGCTGGAGCAGCTCTGTGTGAAGTGGTGCAAATGGGGCCGCCATGCAGACCTGTGCTTAGAGAGGCTCTTACTTTCTGACTCTCAGTTGCTCTGACCCTGGTCCCTTCTGAATACTGTCCCGAGTCTCTGAAGTTAACAGGACAATGTGTGTCTGTCCTGTGGGGTTGGGAAGTGTCCTCTGTCACCCACCGTGGTCAGAGGTGAGTAACAGAAACCTATCACTGGGGTAGTGACAGCTCACTGACTCATAAGCAGACCTGATGGGAATTAGGCAGATGCACACTGTCCAGTGGGCAGTTGCTTCCCATGGACAGGACTGAGATCTGAAAAGCTTATTCTCCTTGGCACATCCTATTACTATATCTAGTCCTCGTGAGCTACAAACCAGACAGAGTTCACAGACCAGTGTACAGTGGATTTATTTATGATATTCATGGAAGAGTCTTAGGAATTCTGGCTGCTTTGGTTTGGTATTGTTCTGTCTGTAGTGTGTGAGCACACCATTCTGCCTTGATCTTCATCTTGCTGTTTTAAGGAATAAAGTACAAGTTAATTGAACTTAGGAAAAGGGAAAGTGTCAGGCTTTAAATATCATAGCAAACACTGTGGTGTGTCTGACAACCTCAGAATAGCCAAGCAGTTTCCATTGCTGAGAAAAAAAAATGATTTATATTCCTGAGTACAGTTTAAAATAGAGAATTATATCTTAAACTGAGATTTATAACTCAGGCTTTTCAGGGCTCACCTTTGACCCTACTGTGTCAGTACCTAAGAATTAGTCTGTATAATCCTTAATAAGCCACAAACTAGACCTCTGCAATTCACACTGTTGCAGGCAGATTTACTTATGCTATTAAGGGAAGATTCTTCATGAATCTGGCTTTTTAGCTTTATACTATTACATTCAACAGTTTTTACTGGAAATAACATGAGAAATTCTTGTCTCAAACAGCTTGTTTTACCTCATAAAACATGCCAGTAATTGCTGTGTGGATCATTTCCTTCGGTCTCCCCTCATTACATGGCACCCTGTTTTAAAGGTACACTCCCAAGGAGCAAGTGGGCACAACCCAAGTTCTGCTCCACTGAGAAGAAGCCAGTCTTCAACCCCTAAAGTTAAGAAGAGCGTCTGCAGTAGAGTCCATGAAGCAGTGAAGGCCATCGCCCTTTGTCACAACGTCACTCCTGTGTACGAGGCTCGGGCTGGAGTCACTGGAGAGACTGAGTTTGCTGAAGCAGACCAAGACTTCAGTGATGAGAACCGTACCTACCAGGCGTCCAGCCCTGATGAGGTCAGTTGCTTCCTTAGAGTGTCTTCTTCGGGGAGGGTGTTCTTCACAGTGCAGGTCTGTGGTCTCTGTTTTCACCTGGACTCCGCAGACTTGAAGGTTACTTCCTTAGGGCAAGGACACAGGACTGCATCCTGGAATCTGACATTAACCTTAGGTGAAGTGCATGTGACCCTACTGTGTCAGTACCTAAGAGTGACTCTGTGAATCCTTATAAGCCACAAACTAGACCTCTGCAATTCACACTGTTGCAGGCAGATTTACTTATGCTATTAAGGGAAGATTCCTCATAATTCTGGCTTTTTAGCTTTATACTATTACATTCAACAATTTTTACAGGAAATAACATGAGAAAAATCAGCTAGCGTTATCACAAATTAGTTGTTTTACTTCATTGTCTATCTAGTATTTCCTTGTGTTGCAATGAGTTACTGGTTTGTATATTAAATTTCCAGTTCTTCTATAGAAAAAAAATTCACACATATTTACATACATCTACTTTTTTAAAAAATTTGAAGTATAAATAATTGAGAAATTTACAGAAATAATTTTAAAAACCCTTAAGTGTGTTAGCTTAGTCATTTCTAACTTCACTCCATTGAAATTTGGTAAGATTTATTATTAAAATTTCTACTTATGCAGTCATTATGAGTGTGTTTATACAGTTTTATATAATCTATCCCCTCAGGGTAATATATGTAATATAATCAAACCAGCTATGGAGATAGTGTTAACAAATTAGATTTTTCAAATACCCTGCAAAATTAGATCAAAAAAGTACAGCAATATGGGTACGGAAGCTAGTAAACTCTGACTCTGGATGTAATAAAAAGGTAGGCATAGAACCTCAATGTTAGTGACGAACAGGTGGGGTGCAAAAAAAACAGAACAGAGATAGAGAGAGAGGCTTTAGGAAAGTATGGCTCTCTGGCTGTACCCTTTGCCACAGAGAGCAAAGCCCTGGCTGGCAGGTCATTAAGTAGTAAGCACATGACCAGCGGCCAGGAGAGGTGGCACTTTAGGACTGTTAAGGCCTGCACTGTGCAATCTGAGACACTGGACTTACTTTGATGTCAGTCTTGCTGACTAATTACTTCTAAGGCTTCCTTCTTCACATATAGAACTTACAAGGCATCTATCCCTTGTAAGCTTTATATGTGAGGAAGGAAGCCTTAGAAGTAATTGCTAGAAGGCAGAAAGTAGTGGATAGATGCCTTCTGAGAGGGAAGGGCCCTGCCATCTGCAGATACATGGAGGCCCCACCAGGGTTGGAGGAAGCCTTTCCTTTTCAGCTGCTCTAGAGCAGACGTCTCTTGGTGTCATGTGTATATTTCTCAAAGCAGAATGGCTCTACTTCTTGATCCTAGGAAAAACCAGCACTGTTTCTTCCTCTTCATGGAAATTGGCTGTGATGGTGTCCTAACAGCCCAGGGTGCAGTGATGAGCAGTTGAACCTTATGTGGATACTAGGACCACTTTCTTGGTGAAGGGAATGTTTCAGTGATGTTCTTGGTTCTGTTATGCATCAGGTAGACTTTCCAAGGCTTTAAATTTTTCTTTGAAAAAAAATCTTTGATATATATTTGTCAGCCCAATGAATATTGAATGGTATAGTATTGTTGGGTCTCCTGTATGCTGGAAGTTGTCCATTCTGAAATCCAGAACATTCAACTCTGGTAGAGAATCTCCAGTCCCATAACCTTCCCTTTGATTTCCCTTCAAGATTGAAGACTGCCTAGCTGGGCTGGGTGTGAGGATATGCTGCCCAAATATGCAGTGTTTTGGATCTATCTGCCCTGAGCAGATTGTTCTCCCTGAGTCCCGTGCATCTAGAAACAGTGAATGTGGCTACGTTGTGTGTTACTGCTGTGGACTGAAGCAGTGATACTTTTACTTTTGTCTAGAGACTGTTATATTACTCTGAAGATTTTCAGTAATCTTACCTGTTATGATTCACCTACACTAGTTATCCCTGGAGGCTGAACAAAGCTGAGTTCAAGTGGTTGTACTTCTGTGCCCTTTTAGCACGAGTCTACTTCTCTGTTTCTCAGTTGCTATGTCCTAGGGCAATTCTGAGCTTGTTACCAGCTCTGCTTGGCTCTACAGTTGAGTCTTGTGTGTGAGCTTGTCTCCCTACTCAGAAGAATAATGTTCTAGTTTGAATGTGATGTGTTTCTCATAGGTACTTGTATTGAACTCATGGTCCATAGCTATTGGTGATAGTTTGATATATCTGAAGAGAAAGTAGGCCACTAGGAGTGAGCCTTTTTGGGGTGTCTTCTCCTGTTCCTTTCCTGTCTGATATGAGGTAAAAAAGATCCTCTGGCACGTGGTGCCACTGTCATTTTCTGCCCAAGCTCATGAAACTAAGCAGCCCATAGACTGAACTCTCTGAAACCGTGAGCTGAAATAAATCTTTGCTTTTAAGTTTTCCGTCATGTTTTGTAGTTGTTATTGTCATTATAGCTACACTAATTGAAAAGTGGTGCCAGAGAAATAGAGTCATGGCTATATTTCCTTTTAAATCCTAAATAACTCAAGTTTAATTGAAATTTAATAGCCATTATGTCTTCAACCCCATCAAAGACTTAAGAAGGGATGAAGTTATTAGTGAATAGGAAGCAAAGAAGAACAGCTTCCAAAAAGAAATAAGACAGTTTGTTGCCTAGACAGTCCCAAATATCTCTCTATACCATTGGAGCATCATCTTCAGCCTTCTGGCCAAGTACATCTCACAGACATAATTGTGCAGCAGGAAATAAGAATTTTCCCATTCTGTCTCATAGAATCAGGACATCAACTTACCTGCGTTTAAGCTCTGGTCCATCTTTGGACTGTATATAGTCTTTTGAGAGAGGAGGGACATTTTTGTCCAGTAGGAATTATCTCCTGATTATCTCCTGATGGAGATTTCTTTTTGATGCTTATTGTTTTCTTCCAACTCAAATGGGAGCTGTCAGGAACTGATTGTCTTAAGTCAAACAATTCTTAAAATAATATCTTTAAATGCCATTTTCTGTACATCTCTGAGGATTTTGAAGACATCTATCGATTTATAAATCTATCATCTTTGAACAAGCAAACTGTAAAATTCTATCAAAATTAGTCTTATTGTTTATCAATATACAAAATTCTATACCAATGTATTAAAAAATATTCTTATTTTAAGAATAACAAGTTTTAAGTTTCAGAGCAGATTTAATAATTTATTCTTATATTTTATTATTTTTATATTATATACATATATTCCCCTTCTTTTTCTTTTTAAGTCCTTTCCCCCTATACAAGAGAGAAAGAAGGATAGAGAAAAGAAAAAGAAATAGAAAAGTCCTTGAGTCTAACCTCCTATACCTTGCTTAATAAGACCATTTAACAATTTGTAACCATTTTCCCCAAACAACATCTATAACATATCAAATGACCAAAATATTATCCCCCCCCACACCTTTTGGAAATGGGGTGTCGCTCTCTTAAAATTGCTTCCTGCTGAATTGGGATGTAGAAAACCTGTTTGGGGGCCCAAATAAAATGGAAAAAAATGGTTAAGCAATTTAATTGTCCAGTCTCTATGTGCTCAGCAATTTGAATGTTCTGAGCAGTTTGTAATCCATTGAACTTGGATGGGAAAGTTTAGGGCTTCATTGAAGTCCTGGCTGGAATAGTCTTTGAGCTGGACCATCTGGCCTTGTCTTTTCTTCTTTGGTGTTTGGTTCCTTTGCTCTGAAAATATATAATTTCTCACAATTAACATATCTCTATTTTTTCTTTTGAGACAGGACTTCTCTTATATCCTTGTCTTGGATTTACTTTGTAGACCAGGCTGACCTGTCTTTGTCTCCCAAATGTTGGGATTAAAGGCATGTACCATCACACCCAATGGTTAAGTTATCTCCCCTAGGATCTAATATCTCTCTTGAAACCATATAAGGAGACTGGCTTGTGACCCCTTTCTCTTTATATCTTAAAAATCTCTTATATCTCAGCATTATCAAATGACAAAAACATCCTTTTAGGAAAATCAAAGACATCTAAACAAAATTCAAGCAAAGAAACGACAACATTCCAAAAGCCTTGGTCTAATTGTGCCATTGTAATTAAAGTTGTTGTAATTAAAGTTCTGTTTATAATTCCTGAAATCTAGCTTTGACTGTATTTCCTTGGTGGGCCTTTCCCAGATACTCTTGGTAAGCACCTGGTATTTAGGCACTTGTGAGCTCCCACTGACATCTTTTGTATCAGGACGGCCTCCTTCCTTCCCCCATTGTTATTTTCAGCAGTTTAGCATTCCATCTGTAAACCCTCTCCCTTACAGATATCCTTAAGCCTATCCTAGTCAAATCTTTCTCAAAAAGTATACATAGAATCACAATTTTCAGTGTAAAAATTATCTGTATGTTAAGAGAAACAAACTCAATTGGAATCCAAGCATATTGAGACATTATGAATTTCTCCACTTTTAATTTAGGCGGTTAATTCCATTCTCAAGCTCTGTTTAGAAGACTGCCGGTTATTTAGCATATAAAGAGAGCTAAGCTTTCCACCTTTGCTGTAAGGTAGTAGCTTTTGTTAAGAGAGCCGCTCCTTTGAAATGTGTTCAGTTAGGCTCCCCGCTGTTTGGCTAGGAAACTACTTCTCACCCTGGCCTTCTCAGACTGTAAGCATGGATTCTAATTGCCGAACGCTGGGCGCCATATGTTGAAAAAAATATGGCTAATTAAATTATTTAACCAGTATTTGTGCCCAAATGTGACCTCATATATACATACGTCCCTTTGGACTATTATTCTCCACACTAAGCCGATGTTCCAGGCCATGTGGAAGGATCTTCTTTAATCTACCCCATGGCGTGGCTTCTCTCTGGCAACCTTCTTCTCCCAAGATGCTCTGTGTCTCTCTATGAGACCCTAGTCCTGCCGACCTGTCTTTGCCCAATCTCCAGGAGCTCAGCATTTATTTAACCAATCAGAGTCAGTTAAGTAACAGACAGCAAACAGGACCAATCAACATTTAGAATGCCTAACACCACCCCATCAGCCATTATGTTGGAAGTGTATATAATGATTTCCCTTTTTATTGATATGGATTCGTAGCTCAGGTTATCTTGAGCATCACTGGCGTTTTCTAGAGTTAGACTTTTGAGCAGCATTGGAACTATCGAGATTTGGTGAACTCTTAACATGGACCAAAATGGACATAAGATTTGGCCATGAGCTTTTGTGGTCAGGGGAAGAATGTTATGGTTTGAATTTAAAGTGTCCCCCACAGCCTTGTGTATTGAATGCCTTGTTGCCAGCTGATGGTGTATTTTGAGAAGTTCTGGAAACTTTAAGAGGTAAGATCTTGGTGAAAGAGCTAGATCGTTGTGACTAGCTTGTCCCTATCTCCTTGCAGTCTCTCACTCTCTATTCCTGTCCCAATGCGAAGTGAAACACCACACTGATGTCCAGGCCAAGCTCATGAGGTCAAGTACCCATGGCGTAAACCCTCTGAAACTGGGAGACAAAAATAAATCTTCCATCAAAGTTGTTGCATATTTTGGCCACAGATGCACAAAAGTAACTAGCACCATTGGCCGTGTCTGTATACTATTGCATTTTCTCAGGATGGTGACCTTGTAGACTCGGAGCTGAATGAGAAACAGAGTTCTTGGGTCAGGTGGAGGGAGGGAAGAAAGTGTTCCCTAAAAGTAGGCTTGTAGGATAAGTGGTGAAGGATAACCCCTTAAAGTTCAAGTGGGATCTAATTCCTATGGATTGTCAAATATTGGTGTTCTCAAATATTTGCCTGTTGGTACAGAATAAAACTAGGAGGAGGAACTTAAGATTCTTCCTGGAAGTCACACGACATCTCTGTTTTAGACAACACTGAAGTATCAGGGCTGGTGGCGCACACCCTTAATCCAGCACTCAAGAGGCAGTGGCAGGGAGATCTCTAAATGGGGGCTAGCCTGGTCTACATAGTGAGTTTCAGGCCAACCAGAGCTACAAAATGAGTCCCCGTCTCTCCTCCCCCCCAAAAGGAAAGGGAATAAAAAATACATAGTGTGAAAATCAGGATTAGTTCAACTGTTGGTGATATTCAAGAAACTCCAGAATAAGATCCCATGTTGGTAAAAGATGGAAAGCTAGGGAACTGAGCTCTATCCTCTGCTTACCTGGCCTGTAGTATACATTCCTTTTGTCAGTGCCCTTCCACTACCGCCCCACTGTGTCTCATAGGGTACGTAGGCCTAGCCCTTAACTGTATATCTTTTGAAACCATTATACTATGTCAAAATAGGGGTGTGTGTGTGTGTTTGTGTCTGTGTGTGTGTGCGCGCGCATGTGTGTCTGTGTCTGTGTGCGTGTGTGTGGCTGTCTGTGTCTGTGTGTGTGTGGCTGTCTGTGTCTGTGTGTGTGCGCGTGTGTGTCTGTCTGTGTGTGTGTGTTGGTAAGGAGTCTAGATGCACAGTCCTAAGCCATTTGTAAAAGAACTCAGTGATAAAGTATGTAGGTAGTATGTATATGACTTATAAATTACTGTCTTCTTAAGCCCTCAGGAAGGTTTTGAGAAAGAAGTAGAACAGATATAATTGCTTTACGAGAGGAGAAAAGGCTAGTGTTCTTTTTCTCAGAAAGGCCTAAACACTGCTTTTTGCTATTGTAGCATTCCAGAGTTCCTCACCAATTCCGTATGATACATGTGAGAAGGAATTTCCCTATCATAAGTATTAGAAGCCTAGATGAGACGTTTTCAAAAAAAAATTCTTATTTGAAGTTTACAAACATACTATCTTACATATTCACTTTATTGTCTACCAAAAGAAGTGTAAATTTTTTGAAGTACATAAGAAAATGTAAATTGTTACATGTTTTAACATTTAAATATTAGGAATTCACCATAGAAAGACTTTCTATTGATTTGAAGACCTTTTTTAATGTTTATTTATTACTTCAAGTTACATCTCCATCATAGTGCCCTTTTTTCACACCCCTCCCAGTCCCACCTTCCCACTCTCCCCCCTCCCACCTATCCTATTCCTCCCGAGTGGGATGTCCCTACGTATCAACCACCCCCAGTTCAGCATTCATATGACGGCTAAGAGCCTCCTCTTGCACTGGGGACCTACATGGCAGCACCACTAGGGCAAAGTTTCCCACTAACAGGTAACAAAGTCTATGTTCCTGTTCCTTTTGGTGTGTTGGTTGTAATAAAGGAGATCAAGGGGATACAAATTGGAAAGAAAGAAGTCAAATTATCCCTATTTGCAGATGATATGATAATATTCATAAGCGACCCCAAAAACTCCACCAGAGAACTCCTACAACTGATAAACACCTTCAGCAAGGTGTCTGGATACAAAATTAATTAAAAAAAATCGGGAGCCCTTCTTTGTACAAAAAATAAATGGGCTGAGAAAGAAATTAGGGAAACAACACCCTTCACAATAGCCACAAACAATATAAAATACCTGGGGGTAACTCTAAACAAACAAGTGAAAGACCTGTATGACAAGAACTTCAAGTCCTTGAAGAAAGAAATTGAGGAGGACATCAGAAGATGGAAAGATCTCCCATACTCATGGATAGGTAGGATCAACATAATAAAATGGCCATCCTACCAAAAGCAATATACAGATTCAATGCAATTCCTATCAAAATACTAACACAGTTCTTTACAGAACTGGAAAAAACAATTTTCAACTTCATATGGAATAACATAAAGCCCAGAATAGCTAAATCAATCATGTACAATAAAAAAAAAAATCTGGAGGTTTCACCATCCCAGATTTCAAGCTGTACTTCAGAGCAATAGTAATAAAAACAGCATGGTACTGGTATAGAAACAGACCAGTTGATCTGAAGACTTTTAAGAGCTTAGAGAAATTAAACAATGAAACTGCTAACCTTATACTTAACTTTTTTCACTTGTATGGGAATCTGACAATGATTAAAAGCAGAACTAGTAATATGTAAAAAGATATGTAACACATACTTAAATCTGAAGCAAACAATGAGCTTCATCGTGACTTTTAAAGTGTAGTATTGATGTGGTGTGCGCAGATCTAGAGCCTTGGGAAGGGCGTCCAAATAGCCTGTTGTTCAGCATATTGAGCTGTGCTGCCGTTCGCCTGACAAATGATAGCAATGTTTCCCAATCACCAAAGTACCATTGTAAAAGCATTTTTTATTGAATAAAGTGCTCAGGATATTGCACCCTGGAGCTTTATTTAGGGAAATGGTTCAATTGATGTTTCTGTTTAACCTCAGTGTTGACCTATCACTATAGCCATGGTTAATAAGCAGCATTATCATTTGAGAGACTTAAGAAGTTTTATACAATCCTGCCAACACTATATTCTTATAACACTCTAACAGTTATTTCTACATGAGAACTTAAAATGCAGAGGGCCCTGCGTTTTTTGCATCACACTGTCATATGATAATCCCTATCAGTTCATGGGACTATTTCATCTTATTTTTTGGATGAATGTGTTTTCTTGAGTGCCCCTCATTTTTGAATTTGCAAGTTAGTTGCTGTTCCTTGTGGTATAAGCCACCTTGATTTTCATTTCCTGAGTGAGGGGGTTCTTTTCTACACCAGAACTTTTACGTAGATGATCTTTTAATGTACAAATGGTGGAATTCTTGGGGGATTAACTTTGAATTTGTAAAGGTCCTTTTAGGCACACATAGTGGGTGCGTGCAGTGATCTGTCACCTGTCACATGCTTATGTCTCCTTGGAGGTCCAAAAGTGATAGTAATGTCAGAGAATAAACAAGTGACTTTGTATGTATGAGGTAGAACCTGTTTATGTCCTGGTCATTGTTTCTTATGATAAAGATCAATATTTCATTTTCTCTAAGAGAGAAGGAAGTTCTCCTTGCCTATGATTTGTGTCTACAGGCTCAGCATAGCAAACTCTAGCCAAACAATGTTAAATGCTCCACAAAAACTCCTTCCCAGAATGAAAATCCAGCCTCTAGATTGTCTAAGTGCTTGTCCACTGCAGATGCAGCTCTAAGCCAACTCTAAGCTCAAGTCGCAGAATCACAGAAGAGAGAGCATGAGCTCAGCTCCATGGGGAAGTCATCAACCCAAGTGACCAATGCGTGGTCTCCGCTGATTATGGACCAAAAGATGGATTGACTGTGGTTTTAATGACTGCTTATTCCTGTAAACTAGCTATCTATTAGCAGTGTCCCTTCTCCTGCATGGCTACATTTCCTCACATCAGTAAGTTCTATATTTAAATATTATTTCAAGATACAGCTATCTTTGCCTTGCTTGGCCATTTATGTGCAAGAGTCAGTTAGAATTAATGGCAAATCACAAGTAGAATATTTTAAAATAAAGGAACAATATGTCCTTAATAGCATTGCATTTGGGTTTACAGAAGAACTAATGTATATGGAGTGCTGGGTTTTTTAATTCATTTTATTGTGTGTGCCTATTGAAGCAAGACTAATTGTAGTGTTTTGTCAATATATTTGTGAGGAGCAAATCATTGTCAGTGACACAAAGCCTTCACTCTGTGACCTTCAGGACCAATAGAGAATAAAAACTGCATAGCCTGTCTGTGAATATTGATTAGCCCTTTTTCCAGATGATCAAATTGCATTTTAAGTTAATAATTATATTAAATTATAACAATGATTGTAATAACCACAACAAAAATGATGAGATGTCAATGATTAAATTATGATTTATAAAGTACATAGTAAAATATGTACTCTAAGGGTACAGCTGGCAGCTGTATGTACATAATTGCTAATAGGATAAAGGAAATTTATGCCAAGCGTTTCCAGAATAGTGGCACAGGAATTTCTGGATAATGGAATTATAGAGAAAGGGGTTGATAAAATCTTGCCCTGTGTTTTATTTTCTCCCGTATGGCGTAGCTCTGGGACATACTTCCCTTTACTAGTTTCTTAGCTTTGGAAATTGTAAGCATGCAGATGAGGTGTGTGTGGCAGCTGTTTAGTGGTTGCTAAGTGGCCTATTGAGGAACTTCACTTAGGCTCTCACTGGTGTGTTTTTGAATGTTCTCATTTTAATTATTCTTGCCTTTGAATTATTATCAATAGTCACATTGTGTATTAGAAATTTCATAAAGCTCAGTGGTCATAAAAATAGTCATTTGAAATATACAGAACCTTTTAGTTCTAGATTATTATTTTACATCTCAGAGAAAAATATCCCACAGGTTATTTCTCATTATAATGCCAGGCAGCAATTAATTTCACTTTATATAGATACAAGGAGTATTTGCTAACCTGCTCCTAAGTTATTTTATTACCTCCAAAATTACCTTATAAAATAGACTCAACTGACAGCACTGGATACATAACATAATCAGACAGTGCTGGCTGAAGAATGTATTCTTTGGTCACCTCTGCATTCGTGATGGCCTCTAAGGAGACAGAGGCTGCAGGGCCACAATAGCAAGGCATTTGCCTACCACAGACATGGCCCTAGGTTCCATCCCAGCTAGGAGAGAAGCGAGTTGGAAGGCATCCACCTTCCTTTCCTCCCACACCAGAAGAGTAGGCCACCATATAGAAATGCTTCTCGGATTCCGTGAGCAGCCTCCTTTAAATTCACGTTTCAGCTAACCATGTAGATAAGAATATCATATACTTCTGTACACCTCTGAAAACAGACATCAACA
This sequence comes from Lophiomys imhausi, assembly GCA_907164525.1. Classification (NCBI taxonomy): domain Eukaryota; kingdom Metazoa; phylum Chordata; class Mammalia; order Rodentia; family Muridae; genus Lophiomys; species Lophiomys imhausi. The sequence continues at coordinate 11,174,107 of CAJQZJ010004760.1, forward strand.
CCACTGCACTAAGGTACGTCTTCCTTTACTTTCTGGTCAGTGATGGTTCACCAGCTTTTCTCTGAAGCCACCAGAAAGCTCTTGTTTGCTTTGTTACAGAGCTGTGAAAAGCATTCGGGAAGGAGCCGGCAGGCCTAGCAAAGCAGGAGCTTAGGCCCCTATAGGAGCTCTGACCCCTGGAGCTCCAGCTACTCATGATGAAACCTGTATCTCCAAAGCACCTCTAGTCCCCATTTTAACCATATCTCAGTGTCACAGTACAGAAGTATTCGAGGACCATGATCCCTGGGGCTCTGACCTCATTCTACAAGGAATTGTTATTAAAAGAAAGAAAGAAACAAACAAACAAACCCTCACATTGAGCTCTAGATGTTGGTGATGTGCAGTGACCCTAGTGTTGTTTACATAGGAGAATTCAGAATCAAACACCAGAGGTCAAGCTCTGTGGAGCACAGAACCACTTACACCATTACTGTAAAGTGACTATAGAAAAGGACAACGCACTTTGTAAACATTCTGAACAGTCCCTTGATAGTTTGCATGTAGTTGAGCACACAGTGTGTCTTTTGAGTGCTCAGGAAAACGAAGCAGAGAACACCCTGCAGCCATGCTTTTCCAGGGCTCCCCTATCTTTACCTAAGGTTTTTTTTGTTTTGTTTTGTTTTTTCGTTTTTCATCCCAGGATCATTTTGTCCTAGATTTTTCTTAGCTGAGCAGCTTCTCTCTTCCCAAGTTTTTACTGACGCCTGAGGGGATGAGTGGTTGGGTGGCTGGCTATCTCTCAGTTTGAGTCTGTTGGTATTTCTCTCAGGGGTGGTTGGGGATGGGAGCTTGGAGGGAAGAGCACGTTGCATTGTATCACATCCCAGTTCACACAGCCAGCACTTCTGATGCTGCCTATGATCATGTAGCCCAGGTATGTCTGTCAGCTGTCTCCACTGATGGTTACACTTTTCTTTCTTCATCTAACACTGTATTCTTGGTCAGCCAAGTATGATGTTGCACACCTTTAATCCCAGCATCCAAGAAGCAGAGGCAGGAGGTTGAGACCAACTTAGTCTACATAGCGAGTTCCAGAACAGTCAGGGTTATGTAGAGAGACCCTGTCTACAAAACAAAACAAAACTGTATTCTTCGTCTGGAAGCTCCCATACACAGCCTGTGTCAGAAGGGGAATTATAATCTCATTCCTTGAGGGTGAAGTGCCTTTATAAGTTACACGTTTGCATGAGAGAGCTTTCACAAAGGACTCCTGGACACTTGTTCTCTACCTAGGGTTTAATTCCCAGCGCCCAGGGCTGCTTCCCACATCTGAGCATTACCTTCTTTTCTGTGCACACAGATGCTGCAGGCACACCTCGTAGACATTTTTACTCTAGTCTTAGAATTTCTTCAAGGATCCAACTTAAGCCTGAAGAGGACCACAGCCCCTGAAACTTAACAAACACATCTGGTAATATCTGTTTCTTTGGAGCATGCTTTTAGAAAAGCTGCTACAGCATCCTTTTCTAAAGGCTGTGTGTGTGTGTTTTATTGCTGTGAGGTAAATATTTTATAACTGAGGCTCATTCCCAATCACCAAAGTATGTATTTTTAATTGTTTGAACCTGTAGAGGAAGACAGAATCTAGCTACCAGTGCCACTGAAAGCTTCTTTGCTTTTGTTTCGATATTTAATGTCATCAGCTACAAGTCCTAAAAAGAACACCTTGATCTATTTCAAATATACAGAGAGAATTCGCTGGAGATCTCCTTCAATATGTAATTCTCCAGTAACTGCACCAGGGTTCCAAGAACAGCCTGGAGCTAGAGAGCTGATAAGGGGAGGCTCTCCACCCATGAGAGTTGGCACTTGGATTTATCTGTTAAGGAAAAGATCAGCCTGGATGACAGTGAACAGGGAGCTTCTCCTTCAAGGCTGTTTCCTTTTGGGTGGAATGCTGGGCTGGGTGTAAGGAGCTAAACTGAATTTTGTTATAAGTTGCTAACTCAAAGGAGCCGTGAAGCCAGGCATAAACTAAATAATAAACAGATGTGAGTCACCAAATATAGCAACCCTGGTCCTGACTGCAGTGGGGCACCGTGAGATGATAGGGTGTTCACGGAAAGATGCAATTTACGGGTCACAGTGTAATAGTAACCTTTCACTGTAAATTGAAAATTAACCTTGGCATATTAGATCATTTGCAACTTACGGAGTCATTTTCTTGAGTAGGAAGAGGCACTGTGGTCAGGTGGCAGGCCCTCCTCTAGATGGGATTGCTCTCCTAACATTTCTGTGCCTTCTTCGGTACTGCAGTTTGGAGCAGGTTGCTAATGCTCTGTTACAGTACCAGATCATTGGCAGATGTTCTTCATTCTCTTCTCATACCCTGGAGATTTGGAGTAAGAGTTTTGATTCCAACTTTACTGCATACCACTCAGCATTCTGTGCACTATCTTAAGCCAGCAGACAGGGCCAGTGCTGAGAGGGTGGGTATGTGTTGCTGTTGCTTTTGGCAAAATATCCGAGACCTGGGCATAGAAATTTGACTTTTGTAGACACATCCTTTCTGTAGCCAGGCAGGTCCACACACAGTCTTCTGACGCTTATACCCCCGCCCTCAGTAAAGGTGACAGCCCACAAAGCTGTAGTGACTTAGCAGCCTTGTTAGAGGCATTCTTAGAAGATAAATCTATAGCTGATTCCTCTTCACAAACAGGAAGTCAAAAAGCAAAGAGTTTCTAGATGGCAGTTTCTCACAGTATGGTAAGCACTGAGTATTTGGTTACTGTTTAGTTTGTCTTCTAGAACAAGGGCACAGAGATCTTTCTGAGACTACCAAATGGACAGAAGTCATGTTTACTGATCCAATGGTTATTGACAAAACGGAAAACTGTCAATTGCATGTAGAGAGGGGAATAGGAGGGCTCAAGTTAATGAGGCAGATTTCTATGTGTATCAGTCAGTGTGCTCGGAACCGGCAGAAGGGTGGAGCATGATGCTTCAGATGAGGAAGGACTGGCCAGCTCAGAGCAATGGAAGCTCAAGGCTGGGTTCGCTCTAGCTTATGTTCTTTCCCAGCTTCTTTTTAGTCTAGCCTGCCGAGAACGTCTTACAATTGGATCATAGTTTCACTCTGTTTATCATAGACTAACTGTACTAGGTAAATATTTTTAAAGTATCAAAACATTGTACAGACAATGGTTATTTTTTTCTAGTACATTAAGTGCATATAATGTGTGGCTGGTGGCTTAAGACTGCCTAACTGTGTGTCAGTCATCTAAAACAACCCTCATTCTTGTGCAGTTCATACTTCTAAGAAATGTTATGTAACAGAATGAAGGCCCCAAGAGAGACCCCATGAAGGGTGCAGTGTGGCTCTGGGCCTGTATGTCCATTTCTGTCATACCTCAACACCCACAGTGGGAGAAAGCATCCCATTTGCCTTCAGTAGGGGGTGCTGGGCACCAGAGTACTACCCTCTGCCCCACATTCTCTTGTGTAAGATCTTCTGTCCTAAAGCATGCTCCTGCTGTGTGCCTTGCAAGCTCTCCATCCCAGACTCTGAAATGTTTTGAAAGTATTCTGCAACTTAGTTAGTGGGAAATTACCTAGATACCCTGATTTTAAAATGATTTCTGATCTTCCAAAAAAAAAACCAAAATGGCCTCTGTGCTTTCGAAAGGACTGAGGCTCAGACGCCCCGTGTGGTAACCACATGTGCATCCTCTGAGGATATGACCCCTTGACTGTGGAGCTTTCATCCTCACCAGATCTCCAGGCTGCCGCTGTTTACATAAACTCTGGATCCCTGACTGGAAGTTTACTATGTTGTTTCTAAGGGGTAGGCATGGCCCCCTGTGATTTTCATGAGACACTAAGATTGAATTCACAATACCTGGCATAAGACAAAATTTAAGTACTCTTGAGATCCCTTGAGTTCCCAAAGCCCAAGATACAGTACCAGATGTACAGTGATGGTAAACCTGAAAGCAGGAACAGTCTTACTCATCCCCAAGAGAAGCGCATGCTCTGCAAGAACTGTGCATTCCTTACAACTGGCAAAGCTGCACCTGCAGGACAGAAACAAGGGGAACCCCTACCCACCCACCCAAGAACACCAAAGGAAATTGTGGCCTTGCTCTGCTGTCCTAGTATTTCATTAGTTACTGATAGGATTATGTACTGTTTTAACTCTCGTGTAATGAGATTGGGTTTTTTGGGAGGTGTTTGTTTGGTTTTGGTTTTTCGAGACAGGGTTTGTTAGTGGGGCCCTGGCTGTCTCCAACTCACTTTGTAGACCAGGCTGACCTCAAACTCACAGAGATCCACCTGCCTCTCTCTTCCAAGTACTGGGATTAAAGGCGTGCGCCACCACCAAATTAACCCCTTTTCAAAAAAAAATCCATAAAAGACTGTGCATGTATTAACTTAAAATTAATTTTGCCACTAATAATTTTTAAATTTCATAATAAATAACCATAAACAAGAATAGATCCTAAGTTTGAGCACCTATATATTCCAGAAATTTGCTTACATCCTTTCAGTCTTAGGACACTTTGCAAGTATCCTTTTCACACTACAGTGAAAATAAACCTTGATAAAGAATTGGACACAGCTGCTGGGTGTCACATCTGTACTCAGGGCTCAGAGCCCAGGCTAGCCATCTACCTTGCTATGATTTCTGTCCTAGCTGTCATTAACTGTCAACTTGACATAGAATGAAATCACCTGAAAGACCCTCAAGTGAGTAATTGTTTTTTATTTTATTGGTCTGCATTCATGTCTGAAAGGGGTTGAATTGATTGTTAACTGATGCTGCAAGGCCCAGCCCACTGTGAGTGGCACCATCCTTCGATGGGTGGTCCTGGAAGGAAGCTGTCACACATTACCCTGTGAGTGAGCCATGGAGTGAGCCAGTAAGCAGTGTTCCTCCATGGTTCCTGCCTTGCATTCCTGCCCTGACTTCCCTCAGTAAACTGGAAGTCTAAGCCAAGTAAATTCTTTCCTCTTCAGGTTACTTTGAGCCAAAGTGGCATATCACTGCAACAGAATGAAACCAGGGCAGTCTTGTTTACATTTGTAGCTGTTATGTAGGCACCCTGATATATATTATAATGGGTTCATTAATGAGGTATCAGCTTGTCTTGTCTACTAGGAAAAGAGGACGAAGAGAATACAACAATGTTATCTCCTTAGAAGCCAGTAGAACCACAGGTGATTGGGACAACCAAAAACTCAACTCCAGGATGGTTAGGGATTCTTTCAGAGCATCTCAAGCCATCTGGCTTTGGGAACTCATTCAGCACACATTGCAAAATAGTCTTCATGGTGCATAATGGTCTGTTTTAAACAAAAAAAAAGTCCACTTGTTAAAGTGTGTGAGAGAGAAATGAAGTCATCTCACTTTTTCTCTGTGCATCAGCTGTGTCACAGTGGGCTCTTTGCGTGCCAACTTGCTGCGTCTCTTGATTTAATTTCCCTGGATGGTTCTCTTCACACACGGCTCTCCGCAGGTTGCACTGGTACGATGGACAGAGAGTGTCGGGCTCACCCTGGTCAGCAGGGACCTTGCTTCCATGCAGCTGAAGACCCCCGGTGGCCAGATCCTGACCTACTGCATCCTGCAGATGTTCCCGTTCACCTCTGAGAGCAAGCGGATGGGCATCATTGTGAGAGTATGTCGCTGCCCCACACACCAGTTTTGCCAGTCGTTCCCATGCTTTCTAAGTAGACATGGAAACTTCCCCCAGGAAATGTGGAAGTCAAATACTTACTCAAGTACTTTGTGCTTTTTTATTATTTCTTAAAAAACAACAACAATAACAAAAAAAAGCTAATGATGTATGAGCTGAGAAGCTGGTGTGGCTCCATTTGATCACGTCATTCTCCTGTGATCACTGAAGCAGAACAAGTAAAAGGCATTAGTAATTTTTAATTAAAATAGTTTTCTTTTTAACAGAAATTGCATAGCATGATTTATGACCAAAAAGTTACTAATATCAAGGTTATTAAACATTATTAAATAAGGTTATTAAATACAGTAATATTACTTTGTTAAAGTGACCTTACCCAGTGCTGAAATTATATTTTGGAATTCCATTTGCTAATTAGTGAACATTCTGTCACACTTGAGAAACTGGAGAGAATTAGTACTTACACTGCAGACCAGATCTGTTTGAAGAATTAAAGTACAGCATCTCGGGTGTTTGCTGACTTTGACTCTCACTGCAGTGGCATTTAAGGATAGCTTCTACAAAGAAAGCCTGTGGTACATTCTCTACGACCCACTTCCTCCTGAGCATCTCCTGTATTTGCAAGAGACAATGCAGCCCAGCCGTCTCTGTGTTTGTTTTCACCCTACTACAGGATGAATCTACAGCAGAAATCACATTCTATATGAAAGGCGCTGACGTTGCAATGTCCACCATTGTCCAGTACAACGATTGGCTAGAAGAGGAGGTAAACAAGTTATCTTCAGCATTGTACAAAATGAAATTTAGTAAGCCAGCGACATAAAAAAAGTAGTGCCTTTTCCATACTTGTAACCTAGTACCATTGGAATGAGTCATGTCACCATTTCAAGCCAGACATGAATCAGTGGACAGGAATGGTGTTACTTTTCCATTAAATTATTCTAAATACTTATAGTTCCTTCCAGGTTCATATAAATAAAGGCTAGTTACCTTTATAAAACTCTGTTTACTATAGAAATAATTGCCATTTCTGTTTAGTATATGAAGTGTGTAGATATGTAAAAAAAATCTACACACTTGAATTGAATCGAATACATAACTGATAAGGCATATATATATGTATGTATTTTATAACAGTATTGCAAGAAGATTTTAATTTGTGTTTTCATCAAATGCTAATCTGTTGTCTTTTTTTAAAAATCAAAAAATAAGGTACAGCAGTCCAATTATTCATAATCAAATATATTTGTAATATTTATTGTTAAGGTTGTGTATGGATTAGTAATTGGGTTTCAAAGTAAAACTAAGGCTGCAAGGATTGTAACCAGGTCTCTCCTTGTGTGTACACTACTGCAGGTGCCTTGGGCTCTTGTTCCATTGTCAGCAGAGATGGTCTGTCAGCACAACAGCCACACCCGATATTCACGATGGTCTTGGCAATATGAATCAATATCTCCTTCAGGGCGCTTTGATTTAATCAGAGACATGAATAAATTAAACTCCCTGAAGACCTAGTAAAATGCCATAAAAATTACTTTTGGTCATAATGACATGCAATTAATTGTAAAATACTTGTTTAATTTATTTAGCTTTATGAGGTCAAATCAATAAATGTCTTTCCACAGACAGACAATGTCAGATCACTGTTCAGAAAGATAACTTCATTAAAACCCTATGCACTTTTATGTGCTCAACATTGTATTTTCTTTGCAGAGATAAATCTTTTGCCTCTTCACCATCAGTATGTTTGTTGTAATTCTGTTGTAGCCTCAAAGCCTTTCACTCTATCAAGAACAAAGCAAAACGGTGGTTTAGCAAAACTCCTGGGGGTGTTTCATTGACATGCATGTTGTTTCAGGTTCCTCAAAGCCTGACCTATAGTGTGGCGAGGACCCTTTGTTTCCAAGTAGAGGTGGCTTGTCTAGCAGTGGGATTGATGTCACTAGAGCAGTTTAGGTTTTGAAATGAGTTACCAGCTTCCTTTAAATAGATGCCTAAAACACTACCAGCAATGCACCCCAAGTCCTCTTTGTTTACCTAGCCCCAGCTAAGACTTTTCTACTTTTAGTAGGAAAAACAGTATTTTCTCATAATTATTATGGCACTGTATGGGGTTAGCATATTGTCACACACCTATTGAATGTATTTCCATTTCCCATTTATTACATAAGTAGGATGATGACTCATCCAAGGCCGCTTCCTTCCTTGTCCAGTTAGGACCTGAGCCCAAGCCTGGTGTGGAGGGCGGGTGACCCTGCCTGATGAGCCTGTGCATGTTTGTAGTGCTGTATTCTGCATACACTGGCATGTGGCTTTACACCAGTAAACTAGTGTCATTCTAGAAGAGCCCTGTTGAAAGGAATTTCTATGACAGAACTGAAGGAGACAGCCTGATGCTTTGCCCAGGGATGCAGACTGCTGTGGATTTCAGGCCCGCCCATCTCAGATCTCTTTTGCCTCCTTCACCTGTCAATGGGGCACTTATAGTAGAAACCTCCTGGGTCAGGATACAGGGAGCTGATGGCTTGACATGTTCTGTGTGACTCGTATGACTTCCCTAAGCTTTGCTGTGGCCTGTGGCCCGTGAAGTCTCCAGACTTCCTTGTGGTGGCCCTGCAGGTAAATGAGGACAAGACTGTAGCACTGCCAGAGGTGACCTTGAGGGTCATTCAGGTACTGCAGGAGCCACAAATAAGAGCTACTTCTCTTACAGTGTGGAAACATGGCACGGGAGGGCCTGCGCACCCTTGTGGTGGCAAAGAGGACTCTGACAGAAGAGCAGTACCAGGACTTTGAGGTGAGTCACTGAGTCCTTGCCATGTAAGCCCCTTCCTCCTTAAGAGAGCTTTTTTTTCTCACTGAAGTGCAGCCTTCCTGCACAGTTACAAGGCCAGTGTTTCTGAACTTTGGGGGCACAGGCTGCCTTAGTGATTGGGGCCCCTGTAATCCTCCCTCCTCTTAGTTTGGGGGAAGATAGTGTCCACAAAGGCCAGCAGTTGCATTTCCTCAGCAGAGGCTGAGTGTGCCTCATCCCTCACCATTGTTCTCAGAAACAGATGTGCTTCAGACCACGCAGCTGTTTGGATTATGGAATATTTGCATAGATGACAGGTTTTGTTTTCCAAAGCTCCCCAAGAATCTGAAGCTCTTTTGGTGCAATATCATTGGTCAGGATGCATCTGACTCTTGAGTACTTCAGGTTTCCATATTAGGGAAGGTTAAACCAGACTTAACACATTTTCATGTAGTAATTACTGACAAATACTCAGAGCACTAACACAAAACATGTACACAACCTCTGACCCCAAGAGCTGATGCACTCCATATAGAGAGAACGTTTATGCATGTTTATCTGTCCCCTGTGCCCGCAGAGCTGATACAGTGAAACTGTGTAAGTCATACACATGAAACATGTACATACTTGTATACCTATTCCATCTGCCCTCAGAGCCGATACAGTCAAGCCAAATTGAGCATCCATGACCGGACACTTAAAGTAGCTGCGGTTGTAGAGAGCCTGGAGAGAGAGATGGAGCTATTGTGCCTCACTGGGGTGGAGGACCAGCTGCAAGCTGATGTGAGGCCCACACTCGAGATGCTGCGGAATGCAGGGATCAAGGTACAGCCTGTGGCCTCTGGCTGCTTTCTTATTGGATCAGTTTAACATAGTGCCCCTACCTCAGACTTCTCTCTGGGTCTCTCAGCCTTCTGAAGCAGGGTTCTGATTCTGTCCCTCCCTGTGGTTCAGCCCTTGCCTTGGTGATTGTTTCCTCACCTTCTGTTCTGCACCATCAGAACTGGCCATAAAAAGGATCCTGTGCACTCCCCACACCAGATCACTGAGTAAGCACCTGTGGTCCTGGGTACATTCAAGTGTCTATACTACACCTTAAGTGGCACTAGGTAGGGAGGGGTTTCGTGCAGGAGACGCCCAGCTTGATGTAGGCTTTGAGTTCCTCACATGCTGAATCACTTTCTCCTCTAGAGCTGAGGTAGACAGAAACCAGTTGTTAGGTCGGCTCATTCAGAAGCTACTGTCAGCTCAGCTCCGCTGGCAGTGTGTGTCCATTGCCACAGTTAGGAGAAAGGGCCTAAAGTGAGAAGCTACCCTTGAACTTGTGCCCAGCCACAAGTGCTGCACTGCTCTTTCCTGCAGGGATGCCCAAGAATCAGTCAGGTACAGAAGTGCCTTTCTCCCTGCGCTGCCTGCCACCACCCGTGAGTTCTTCACTGGTCCCCTGTGGCCACCACATACCTGTCAGAACTGCCTTCTCTCCCAAGTCCTTCCTTTGCCTACACAGTGCCAGCTTCCCAGCTGCTCCATTCTGCAAATTGGCAGTTGGAGCACCATGTTTGCAAGAGTCCAGCTGACTTTTGTCATGAGTTGTAGGGGTCAGTCTCTTTCCCAGTAGAGTTGGCTTCCAGGGCAGCATCTTCCCTAGAGGCCTTCCCCCTACCTGCTGTACTGTAGTTCTCTTCCTCATTCATCTTTTTATGGCCAAGTCTGGTACATAAAGTATGAGCTTTAGTTTGGGAAGCTGTTTTCTTGAGTTTAGGTTTAGGACTGAGGTTTAGGGTGAGGTTCTGTTAGCTGCTTTCTTAGCAGCTTACAGAAAATTTATGTTGGCTTTACCTCAAGGATTTGAAACTTATTTTGAAGATGGTCGGAAAAAAGTACCACTTGGCTTTGAAAGAAAACCGCTCCAGCTGGATGAAGGAGAACAAAGTAAAGGAAGGTCAGAGGCACGGCAGAGTCTGGCTCTGCCTTGAGTGTCCACCTGGCTCTGAGCATGTGAGCAGAGGCCTGGCAGGAGGTGCTCTCAGCTGTAGTGGTAGCAGAGGGCACACAGTGAGGCTGTACTCATGTCAGAGCATTGCCGTGCCAGAGCTCACCTTGGAAAGTAGGTCCCACTCAGCATCTGAGTCATCCATACTCAGTCATGCCTGCAAGCCAGAACGTCACTGGAAGAGAGGGGTGGTTAGGAGCAGGAGACCTGGGTGTTTTACATAACATACACTTTATGTCTGTACATGCTAGATTATCAGTATTAAGGTAGTAAAGTTCCTTGATATAGAACTTCAGGTATTTGTAGTAATTCTGGGCTGAATTGTATATGGCCTGTTTCCATAGACCTTGCCCTCTTAGCTTTTCTCCACGTTCCACTCTGAAACAGGGAGTGTAGTCATTATCTGCCATATCTCATGTTTTCTGAGTGACAGATGTAACAGAAAGTTTTTATTTAAAACACTTACATTTATTAATACTTATAAAATACGTATATCCTATAATCTAATACCTATAAACACTTAATATCTAAAAGCACCTAACCAACTCCGTTTTAATTTTTTTTAAACTATATTAATATTCTTAGTATAGGTATGGATAGGAAAACTTGATTTTAGCAGTCTGGTTATGGCAGTCCCAGCAGGCAGTCCTTTCAAAGCATAGTGTCTGTTGGCCCCAACTTTGCCAGTTCGTAGGGTCAGTTTATTTCAACCTCTAGATTGTGGCCAGCTCATGAGATCAGCCTGTTTTAACTGCTAAACTTGAGGTCGGCTTCCTCCATTAGTTAAGAACCACTTGTGAGCCGGGCGTTGGTGGCGCACGCCTTTAATCCCAGCACTTGGGAGGCAGAGGTAGGTGGATCTCTGTGAGTTCGAGGCCAGCCTGGTCTACAAAGTGAGTCTAGGACAGCCAGAGCTGTTATACAGAGAAACCCTGTCTCGAAAAACCAAAAAAAAAAAAAAAAGAACCACTTGTGTAGTTTTCCTCAGCCCATGAATGCTTCACAGCCTAGTTCCTCACTGCGGCCTCCGAACTCCACCCACCTTTTCTGCCAGCCTTATTAGACTGACTTGTGGCAAAAAGTCTCTCTCTGTTTGACTTCCGGCGAAAAGTCTCTCTCTTGGACTCCGCCTCTCAGTTTATGGCCATTGCAACCTAAAGGCTTGCGAATAGCATACCTTGCTTCACTTCTCCAGTGTGCACTGTCCTCTCAGTCCGTTAGGGCAAGAGGAACAGCAAGCCGTGTGGACCTGTCTGGTTTATATATAGTATCGTCTAGTGATCCTTGGTGGTGTCAAGGGCCCACAAGATCTCTCACTATATCCAGCGGTCCCTGTGGCTTCATGTGGCAATGATGTCATCTACGGCTTGTGTGGTTACTTAGCCACGCCCCTTCACCAAGGCATTTGGTGTTTCTCATAGAGCTGTGGCCTCAACCGGGCTCTGCCCATCTCAGCCCCAAGTGCAAACTCTTCCTTTATCTGTGCACTAATACACTAAGAGAACTAATCAAGTGCAAACTCTTCCTTTATCTGTGCACTAATACACTAAGAGAACTAATCAAGTGCAAACTCTTCCTTTATCTGTGCACTAATACACTAAGAGAACTAATCAAGTGCAAACTCTTCCTTTATCTGCGCACTAATACACTAAGAGAACTAATTCTACCACAGACGGAGGTTGCTGAGCAGTGGCAGTGCACCCTGGGCTTACCCGGTTTATCATAGTAATGCTTTATCTACTGTCTAGTAGGTGCAGGAAAGCTGATGAAAGTTTACTGTTCAACAGAACAGCCTCAGCTGATCACACCACTGGAGTGAGTGGTCAGTGTGCCGGGCAGGTCTTTTACTTCCTGTTTATCTTTCTATATGTTATGTCTTTCTATATGATAAAGAATCTGAGAGACTGATGATGATGAAATTAGTCATGCAGGATTTTTTTTACCGTGACTACTTTACTCCTTTATAGTCATGAGCTTTTAAAACTTTTTCCACTCATGATCCCTTTTTTCCTGAGAGACTTCTTTTACATGACCCTAAGCCACTGATTCTCAACCTGTGGGTCATGACTCCTTTGGGGATCTCATATAAAATATTTACATTACAATTCATAACAGAAACAAAATTACAGTTATGAAGTAACAAAATAATTTTATGGCTAGGGGTTACCATGACATGAGGTATTAAAGGGTCACAGCATTAGGAAGGTTGAGAACCACTGCCGTAAGTGTGTATAAAATAGACTTACAAATCAAATATTTACTGATGCTAAATTATAAAGAAATTTATTTTTTTTTATTTTAGCTATATAATTTTACTGTTTACTAAGGACAAGTAAATTTGCATACTAATGAGATTAATGTCCTTTTATTTTAATATAATGAATTAAGTCATGGCTGAATAGTTGATGCGACAGTATGTGTAGAACACCTCCAAGACAAATATTTTATTTTAAAGTTGTGGATGCCGCTTTCCAGATATACATAGCAAAGGGCAGAGGTTTACTTAGGCCCACTTCAGAAATTGAGAGTTCTGTCCCAATTTCAAGCCAAAATTGATTGAGTAAATTTTTTATGAAACACATGGGCAATTCAAACAATCCAAACATATAATAAACACATAATAAGGAATGACAGTAGCGTAACAGTAACAGTCTATTTTCACAGTTATGTTTTAGAAAAAAAAGAAAAATTTGTAGAGTGAGTTGCTACAGTTGATCACATTCAATAATCTGGAGTCTGAGCCACAGAATTTGAGACAGTGCTCCACAGGATTTGAGACAGTGCTCCACAGGATTTGAGACAATGCTCCACAGGATTTGACACAGTGCTCCACAGGATTTGAGACAGTGCTCACAGACGTGGCATGGCCTGGGGCATGTTGAGTGCGGGTGCTGTGAGTTCAGAAACAAGGCTGCGTGAAGTCCTGCGGTGCATCCAGGAGCACTGACAGAACCAATACATGTCCTTATACATTGGACTGTAAATTACTTTTTTGTCATCGCATATTCAGAAACTTTTTTGTTGCCTTTTTTTTTTAAAGCATCTCTCACAAGCAGTTAGTTGTGTGACTGTATATATACGAAATCCTGACCTGCAGCTAAAGCAGTGGGAGTCCATATGTATGCCTCCAGAGCGGGAATCCGTCCATATGTGTGCCTCCACAGCGGGAGTCCCGTCCATATGTGTGCCTCCACAGCGGGAGTCCGTCCATATGTGTGC